>VDFB02116097.1:0-12435 GCA_007258455.2 Sequoia sempervirens
AACATCACTCTAGCCATATATTTGACTAATTGGTTCCTTCTTTCAACTACTCCATTCTATTGCAAAGTATTGCCTCTTGATTCCATTATTTTCACAATACTTATTGAATTCACTTGATGTGAATTGTCCACCTCTATTTTATCTTAGGCAATTAATTCTTCTCCCGGTCTCCTTATCCACCATCTTCCTAAATATCTTAAACTTCTCAAATGCCTCAACCTTCTCCTCTAGAAAGGTTACCCATGTCATTCTAGTGTATTCATCAATTAGTAGCATGTAGTATCTCTCTCCTTTCAATCCCCTTATCCTTTTGGGACCACAAAAATTAGTATTAACTATTTGTAAGGGTTTTTTGGTTGAATAATCATTCATTGGAAACTTAACCCTTGTTTTCTTTCTTTGTAATCATCATTTGTAAGTAGTGTTTGCAGGTTTCATTAACTTAGGTATGTTTCTAACTAGTCCTCTTGAACTTATCTTTACCAAATTATCAAATTTTGCATGCTCTAATCTTCTATTCCACAACCAACTCTCATCTGCTTGGTTGATTAGACAATTTTGGCATTTTACTTCACAAAGGTTGTAGAGATTGCTATCAATCCTTACTCCTTGTGCAATTGTCTTACCATTCTTTCTTATCTTGTATCCTTCAAAATTAAATACAATTTTGTAACCATTGACACATATTTGGCTAACACTTAGAAGCTTATGTTTCAAACCCACAACATAAAGATATTTTGTATTATTATTCCCATCTATGCTTTATATTCCTTTACCACAAATCTTGAAAACAATATTCATGACCTAAGCTTACTGATCCTTTACACTTCTTGAGTTTGATGAATTTCTTTTGTCTCCTCTCATATGCTTGGAGCAACCACTATCAATTACCCACAATTTTTGTTTCTTTGCATGCAACATTGTTTGGGAAATCATAGATTGACTGGAACTCTCCCCTTTTTCTTTCCAAACTTTCTTATACTTCTTTTCTACCTCCCCTTCTTCTTTCTCAAGAACCTTACATTCCCTTTTCATTTTGGGAGGTGTGTATTTCTTCTTTTTAGCCTAAACTATTGATCTTATAAATTTTTCTCTAAAATTTCTATCTATATGACCAAAATTATTACATTTGTAACATGTTATACTCATATCCATTAAAGGAGAAAAATATTTTTTTCTTACAAAGTTTTTACTCCTTTTAGGGGCTACTCTGCATTCTCTTTCCCTATGACCAAATTGATTGCAAGCATAAAAATAACCATAGAAGTAGGATGAATACCTAGTCATAACATTTCCTTGAGTTGGATGAGGTGGTGTTCTTTTTCTTCCTCTCCTTGGATCATGCACTCTTGTAAATACATCAAAATTTGTTCTTGTTATGTTCTTCTTTTTCTTTTGTTCATTAGGGACTAACTAGTTGTCCTTCTTTTCTAGAGCTGACTTCTTTTCTCTACAAGTTCTCTTAACCTCAGTAGATTTATTCTCATCTTTAGGTTTACCATCTTGCAATATTCTTTACCAATTGAACTAGACTTTTATTCTAACCTAAATCTCTCATATAATTTTACAGAAGTGTCCATAAAGGTGCTCTTACCTTTCTCAAGCCCTAGACCATATTTTTCTTTGCTAGAAGGATTTTTTGTCCTTAATAGCTCATCCAAAAAATTTGAGCCACCTTTTAATTATAGTCCTTTTTCAACATGCTCCTTAGCTTTCTCCAAATCCTTTCTTTTAGCAACTAATTTTGTCTCAAACTTCATGCACCTATCCATTTTAGATTCTAATTTGGATTTCATCACTTCATACATTCTTTTTTCTTCCTCCACTTGATGTTTTAGACTTACTACCATTTGATTAGATTCCTCAAGATATTTAATTAACTTCTTATTCCCTTTTTTAGGTCTTAAACTTCATCTATCAAAATTTCAAGATATTCTAAGGTAGAAATGAGTTATCCTTCCTAATCTATTTCATCTTCTTCTTCACTAAGATGTTTACCCATGCCATGCTTCTATTTGACCAAGTCTTTGGCCATGAAGATAAATTATTCCTCTTCTCCTTCCATTACAATAGCACTATCTATTTCATCATCTAAACTATCATTAGCATCAGATGAGTCACTTTATTCTTGAATATATATGCTATTTTTCATCTTTACAAAGTTCTTCTTAGAATAGTAGGGTTTCTTCATCTCTCAATCTTCTTCTTGTTTAGGGTTATCCTTCTTGTAGGGAAATTTAGAAGAAAAATTTCCTATTTTACCACATTCAAAGCACATGAAGGGTAACTTACCTTTGTACTTGCTAGATCATCTCCTTAATATTTTGATGAAGTTTGCTTCTTCCTCATTAGTCTCTGCTTGTTCTGATGCAATGGTTGTAGCCTTGTCTTTCTTGGGTGCTTCATCCTTTTCCTTGTTCACAACCTTGAATTCAAATTCTCTCTTGGAAGGCTTAGCATCTCCCATCCTCATCTCATATGCATTAAATATTCCATGCAACTCATCAAGAGTGATTTTTTCCACTTCTCTTCCTTCTTCAATTGTAGATATCTTGGGAACATATATGCTTGTCATTGACATTAGAACTTTCTTTAAAATAAAATTTTCTTTCACTTCTTTGTATCCTCTAATAGAGTTTACTACATCTTCAAATCTTATAATATAGTCTACAATCTTCTCCTCTTCATTCATCTTTATGCCTTAAAATCTAGCTCTCAGCACTTGTAGATTTTCCAACTTTACCTGGTCATCTCGTTCATAGATGTTTTTCAACTTATCCTAGACATCATGTGTAGTCTTACAATGCATATCCTTGCCAAGAATAGATCTAGACAAGCTATTGATAATGGAATCCCTTGCTCTTTCATTTTTCTCATAATTATTCTTCCTTGCAACACTAGTGGGAGGAGTGGGAGGAGGAACATAGATGTTCTTGAAAAATATCCAAACATCAAATCCTATAGATCCAAAATATGCCTCCATCAATAGGGTCCAAAAATCATAATTTGTTCCATAGAATAGAGGTGCCTTATTTGTGGAAGAACCTTCTTGATTGTACATAGTGGTCACTCTGCCAAAATCTACCTGAGCTGATTGAGCTTCACCTGGGGAACCTAGGTCTCTAATACCAATTGTTGGAACACAACAATCTACTGAGAGGGGGGGTGAATTAGTAGATATAGATTTCTTTTATCCCTTTAAAATAAATGTGTGAAGATTAATTCCTTGAAATCTCAATGTGTAGATAGAGAAAATATGAAAATACATGAACATGTACACACGAGCATCACATAACACCAGATATATGTGGAAACCCAAGATTGTGGAAAAACCACAGTAAGAAATGTTGCTAGGATCTATTTTTCCTAATCTAGCCTCATAATCTAATATTTATTTACAATGCTTTAAGGGAACTAACCCTAAGGAGACACCAATCCCCTAGTTTTAGGAGCACCCACTCCCTAATTTGAGCACTACCTTGATATTTGATGGCACCCACTAATCATATTTACAATTGAGGATATTACAATTTGATTACAATTCTATGTTCCAACCTATTTGCAATTGTACAATGTTCTATACCCCTTTACTTCTACTCTGCTCTTTCTCTTCTCTATTAACTTGCATTCTCTATTCACCTCAAGAAGCTAATAATACTCTTCTGTAATATGCATTACATCTTCATAGACTCTCTTCACAATTCACTATTCCATCGCATTCCACACTTAGTCAAAAAATTGATATCATGTTTTGTATCTCCTTTACCGATTTGTAGAGATTACCTCAATATTCCCATCATGTATAGATTCTCTATTATGGTTTACTTGTTATCTTCTTCATCATACAACCTCTGCATTGAGCCACATACATATTAAATTCAAATACAAATAATTTTCTAAGAATGGAAACCTATCTAAACCCTAGAATCAAATATGCATTAAATGTTATTCTCTATTTATTCAATATGATTTTGATCTCCATATCCTTTACAATTTGTGCCACAACTTTTCTAATCAAATCTTCATTCATATTGGTTGTTGGTGCAATTGGACCAATTAAATTTGTCCTCTACGTCAGTTGACAGCCAAAGACCTCATTCACACATACCTAGCTATTGTGTATCTTCATCTTTGAATATGGTTCATCGATCTGCAGTCTTCACACCATGATCCTCCAATCTTCATTCATTTCCCAAATTTAAAACATAACCATTGAATAAATGGTCCATTAAAAATCCACCACAAATCTCTTTCATACATCACTTTCCACCAAGACACGCATCAAAAAACTACTTCCTTGTGACCTTTGACCATGAGCCCACTGAATCTTAGCAGGTTGGTGGGTTATCACCATTTATCATCCACATCAGTAGCGTGCAACTCACAACAATGATGTGAGTTTCCTCATCAATCAATCATGCAACACAACTTGTCTACATGTTGGTGTCCTTTGTCACCTTCCTCACTATCGAGTCCCACCAAACACATACATAGTCATCATCTGATCTTTGTTGTGTTGAAGGGACCAAAATTTTTGTTCTATCGATATTTATCTTTCTCCCTAATGAGGTTTCTTCATTTTGTCGAAGGGACTCTAAAGCTACTCAATCTGATATCTAAAAGTCTCTTCAATGTTTCCATCAAAGAAGTATTGAAACTATCTCTTCAAATTTCCATTACCACTTTGATGTATCTATAGGCCCAACTTATCTTGTGGATCATTCCATTGAAGGGACTTTAAACCATCTCCTCTTGATATGTTGCAATTTCTTCAATGATGTTTTATCAGAGGGACTTTAAAGTAACTCCTACTAATATGGTGTAGTCTCCCTAATAGTCATTGATCAAATGAAGACAAAAATTTGGCATGCAACTTAGGAAAAATTAAGGAAAATAAATATTTTTGGGTTGGTAATCACCAAGAAAGAGGGCCAATCAACCTATGTCCATAATGGCTTAAGTCAAAACTTAAGCAACTGGCAACCTGTAATGGAAAATCAACACAAAATACAAGCTTGTTTGACACCATGACTGTAAACCTAGGGTTTAACTAATAAACCCTAAACCTTGTTCGAGAGCACAAATAATTCCATTTTGAGTGCATTATACATCCCCTAGACTTGCACTTTACATTTTTGAGAAGCTCTCAAAAAAATCACATTAAATATGACCTTTGACTTTTCATCACACTTCTGGAAAAACCTTTTGCAATAACATGTGAATTTTGCATAAAAATGCAACATTTTGAGCAACTTATGCAACTTGTACCATTTCTTCCAGAACTAGATCCACATCATACTTTATCTCTCCTTTGACATAAATAAAACCAGCCTCCACTATAGGATTAGCTCCATCTTAGTTTTGATCCCTCTTTTGACATCAATGACAACAATATGCCAAAAATTTCTTCATTTATTCAATGAATTTTTGGTGGTAGAATGGACCACATGAAATAGAGCAACGAAGTTTTTGAAAACATTAACTTTTCAAAAATTTCTTACCATTTTGGATATTCTTCAGATTTTCATGGAGTAGATCGGCATAGCAAGGGTACTTCATTGGTTCCATTCATTGCACCATCACATAGATCGACATCTAGGGCATTGGGAACTCCTTTCTCTTTGGAAAAAAGAGGAATTTTTTGGTTGCTTGAATGATTTTGAGTGAATTCCTAATTGATCTTATATCTATCATGGTTCTTAGTGTCCTAATGGGAAGAGCCATCCCATTTTACAAGCCAAGAGAACCCTTAATCAGGTAAAGTAGATTCCTTTTTTATATTTGTTCTTCAGATTCTTAGTCTGACATTGATTCTCACTTTGGGTATATGTGGTTTCTAATAAAAATATTCCTGCATCCTTTCCTAATAATATCCTAATCAAATATACAGTTTCCTTCAATCCAAAGATAGTGAATCATCTTCATACCAATCAGGGTCACATTGGGTCTAAGCCTGTGCTTGAAAAGTATTGTTCTATGACAAATACACCCGCTTCTTTTCCCAATAACATAGCTCAAAAGCATGAAGATTGTTATTGAGTTATGCATCTACAATTGAGGAATGCACAACAAAATAAGGTAAAGCCTCTACCTTTATTTACTTCTTTTAAAACCCCTTCTAGCAATTCTCTTTTCAAGAAAAATAATCAATCAAAAGTAGAAAAGAAATGGGTCCCTAAAGACTGCCTCCTCAGATATCATGTAATGAGTTTGGGTTTAAATATTTAGTAATGATCTTCCTGAGGAAGTATTGAGTGCAAAAATTCAGGATCTTAAAGATCATTCCTTAATATATAAATTCTAGAAGTTTTTACCTCATGTGGAAACTTTAACAGATTTACTTTATTTTGAATGTGTTGGGGCTAATCAGATATTATATATTGATCAAGGTAATGGTCTTTTTATTGTGTTTTTTCAAACAAAATTGCAAAGGGATTTGATTCTTAAGGTTAAATTGTGGTTCTTTGTGGGATCTAGGTTGTACATGCAAGCATAGGTTCCAAATTTTGATCCTCATTCATCCATAGTGAATTTTTTTCCTTTTTGGATTCAATTTCCCATGCTTCTACTAGACTATAGGGAAATGGGTATTGTGAAAACCATCAAAAATAATTTTGGGATTTTTCTATGCCATGATATGGATTTCTTTAGAAATCCAGATAAACCAATTAGGGTTTGTGTATTACTAAATGCATTAAAGTAATTTCCTTCTTCAATAAGGATGCACTACAAGTTTAGAACTTGGATGAAGGAAATCTTAATTGAATATCCAAAAAATGTTTGTACTTTCTATCACCTATTGAGACATTCTACTCAAGAATGTGTACAAGTTCAGTGTAATGAGGATCTGGAAGATTCACTCATTACTCTAAATCAAATAGTAGTTTCAAATGTGGTAGAGATATTTGAGAAAGATGATACTTTTTTCTTAGATGATTTAATTCTTACAAACTCTCAAACTAATAAAGACTCATCTTATCCCCTTTCACTAGTACTATTGAATGTAGGATTAGATCTATCATTATATGCTAAAAAGATAAGAAATGGCATTCGTGTGGATACTACTTCTCAAATGGGTTTGTTTTCATGTTCATCTAATGTTTTACATAAAAAGCTTGTGGTTGTGTCTAATAAGACCTCAAAAAAGGCCAGGACACTAATGTTTAAAGTGAATCTACCCTAGGGATGGCAAACCATAATAGAGATTTCACCCATGGGAAAATATTTATCTTTGTATACACCAAATTTTACTATAGAACATGAGAAACAATTGGATGGAATAATCTAAAAGTTGATGTGGGAGAAACCTCTGATATCTAAACCTTTTGATCAAAGAGAATTCTCAGAATCATGCCTTCCACTTTTGCTACCTAATGATAAATAGGATTTTGTTTGTAAAAATCCTGAGGAGATTGGGAAGAAATCATATGACATACATGAGCTTGGTGAACACTTCAGTTTGGAAAGTTGGGTTGAAAATATAGTGAATAGTGTGGGATCAAACATAATTGATTAAATTTCAAAGAAAGTTGATAAGGAAGAAGGGGAGTTGTTGAAAGGTACATGTGATAGTTCATTGATAAGATATCAATCACATAATGATGTTGATACACAAGAAACTAATAAGTAGTTTCAAACAAAACAAGCTACAAAGGTTACAAACTCCACTAAAGTGTATGGTAATGACTTTGATTTTTCAAATCACTTATCTGTTAGCCAAACACCTATCATGACTCCTAAAATTAAATCACCTGGGTAGAGAAGTAGGAAATCCAATGCAACAAAGATGTAGGAGGAGATTGCTCTAGGGATTTAGCTGACTTTAGATTGCAACATAAAGAAAATATTGAGCAGAGAAGGATGATCTCCTTGATCAACATGAAGATCGTATCTTGGAATGTTAGGGGTTTTAATGCCCCTAACAAAAGAGCCCAAATCAAGCAACAAATAAATTCTTTAGGGGTTGATATTGTATTGATACAAGAAACTAAATTATCTAAGGAAAGCTATGATAGTATAATTTCCAAATGGACCTTATGGAATTCATGTCAATCTTCTACCCAAGGAGCATCTGGGGGTTTGCTAACATTATGGAATGTTAGAATAGTATAGTTGGAACCCATTTCTAATACTACTCATTGGAAATTTTCATGTGTTACTCATTTTGAGTTATATTTCTTGCTAGTAAATTTTTATGCTCCAAATTCAACAACAGGTAAACAAAAGCTTTGGAAGGAGCTTGACTTAATTTTTGAACAATTAGGGGTAGAGAAAGTGGTACTTGCAAGAGATTTTAATGCAATATTATCTCCACTTGAAAAGAAAGGAGGCATTATACCTCCTCACATGATAGTGGAAGATTCTAGAAATTTTATTCACAATAATGCACTTGTAGATGTGTAATCAGAGAAAGGTATGTATACATGGACAAATAAAAGATATGAATTTTTGCAAATAGTTGTATGGTTAAAAAAAATTCTAATGTCATCCAATCAGGTAGTAGATAAGTATGTGAAAGTGTCAGAAGTTTTACCTTGGATGGGGTCTGATCACTTTCCTACTTCTTTAAGCACTGAAGCCACTAATTCCCCTGAAAATTTGAAAGCATCATTTAAGTTTGAGTCAATGTGGATTAGGCATAATGATTTCTTTCCTTTATTGATAAATTGGTGGGAGAAAGCATCGTATGAGTTAGGATCCATTATGTATATATTTTTCAAGAAAATGTAGTTTGTGAAAGGAAAAATAAAGCAATGGAATATACATGTGTTTAAAAAAATCTTCCACCAAAAGGATATGATTTCAAAATAGTTGGTAGAATTTAATGAAAAAATTATAAGTCAGGGGTTAATGCCACAATCTTTTGAGCATTAGAAAAGTTTACAATTAAAATGGGAAGAATTAGTGTTGTGTGAGGAATTATATTGGTGTCAAAAATCTCATCAACTGTGGCTTAAAGAAGGTGACAAGAACACTACATTTATTCATATGTGAGCTCAAGTAAAGAAAGCTAAGAATGTAGTGTTTCACATTCAGAAACATGACTCGGGAAATTGGTTAACTAATTAGGCAGAGATACAAAATGAAGGAATAAAATTCTTCTCCAATTTATTATCCACTTAATTACATCAATTGGATTAGATTGGACTTGAAAGAGAAAACATGCTACAAGAAATTCCTTCATTAGTCATTGGACAACATAATTCACAACTTAATAAGGCTTTCACTCTAGATGAAGTGAAAGCGGTTGTTTTCTCACTCAATCCAGATAAATCCCCAGGACCAGATGGATTTACAATAATATTCTTCCAAAAATGTTGGGACTTTATAGGTAATGATCTACTTAAAGCTCTAGAGAAATCTTGAACTTCTTGTTCCATGCTCAAACAATTTAATGTTACACACATTGCATTAATTCCAAAGGTGAAGGACCCAAATTCCTTTTTAGAATTTTGTCCTATATCTCTTTGTAACACAGTTTACTAGATTTTTACCAGAGCAATTTATCTTCATCTGTTGTCCATTATACCTAAACTAATCTTTGAAGAACAAGGTGGATTTGTTCCAAGCAGGGAAACAACGAATCGTGTTGTGGTGGGACATGAAGTTCTGCACTCTATTTCTTTGCATAAAATCCCTTCATTAATCATTAAGCTAGACATGATGAAAGCTTATGATAGAGTGGATTGGGCATTTCTGATGCAAGTTTTACAGAAATTTGGTTTTAGCAACAAATGGTACAAATGGGTCTTCTCTTGCTTAAAAGGTGCAAATTTTTTTAGTGCTAATCAATGGTACCTCATCAGATTTTTTTAACTCCACCCAAGGAGTCAGACAAGGTGACCCACTATCACCTTTCTTATTTATAATATTAGCAGAGGCACTTAGTAGGTCAGTCAAATAGTCTCATCTTCAGGGATTTTGGAGAGGGATTTCAATACCTTTCACTGATGTATCAATCACACATTATTTTTTTGCAGATGAAACATTATTATTTGGTGTAGTTTAGCTTCAAGAGGCCAATCATATAAAGTCTATGTTACAAAGTTATTCATGTGCTTCAAGTCAAAAAATAAATGCAAAAAAATCAAAAATATACACTTTTAACGTCAAATCAGGCTTAGAAAAGAGAATTGTTAACCTTCTAGGTTTTCAAAATGTTGAGATTATGGATACTGAGGTCCTGAGAAGCTATAGTCTTCAATGAAGGACCTTTTCTAGGAAAGATAATCAACCACACAAAAAGTGTTGCAACTAGGCATGCATAATAGAGATTGTATATTGATGATATGATATGATATGGTACAAATGAACAAAATACCTAATTATATAGGCAAAGGAGAAAACCTAAGATGCATGAAGTGCCATGTGTCATGATCAACAACATGTGAAAAGCATGTGAACCCTATCTAGAAAATTATTAAATGTTGAGATAAATTCTAGAAGGACAACTCATCTTCTAGAAAGAATCTTATCCCTATAAACATGGAAGGGAATATTACCCTATCTATTAAATGATTTATTAAAATATAACCTAGGAATAAATGATGCATGACCTAAGTTAACTTATGCTAGTGTAATAATTAATTAATTAATTACACTAACACCCCATAAGTTCAACTTAGGGAGGAAAATGCAATGATTATCTTGAGAGATGATAGATGATAGGTCGACTGAGGCCATGTTAGGTACCCATGTACATGAAGATCACGAAGAAAATCCCTGTCAGAGAAAAGTGTTGAGAGAAACCTAGTAGGAACAAAACCCCTCTCCAAAAAGGAGATGAAAAAAGAAAAAAAGTGAGAATGGGAAGGATGGAGGACTCCCAAATACCCTCCAAGTAAACCATCCATCACATGGATACAATACAAAAGCCCCCCCATAGGGAGGAAATAGAGAGACTATATATAGCCCCCCCAGAAGATGATATCACCTACAAAGATGGTAAGTGTCTAAAGACAGAACAAGATCCAATGTTAACAAACAACTTGTCTCCCTTTTGGAAGAAACAAAACCAAGTGCAAGTGCAGAGATGCTTCCCATTTTGGATAGGAATTGAATGAGGGAAGGATGAAGGTGGATGCCGATGATGTCTTTGAACTTTGCTCAAATGTCTCCTTGCCTGAAGATGAAGATGCCACAATCAATGAAGAGGGTGACAAACTAGGACAATGTGGAAACTGATGTTGAACAATCTCCAAAGATAGTGTGATGGATATGATGGATGTGATGGAGACTTGATATCCCTCCCTGAATGAAGTGTCCTCAAAACCACTAAAAGAAGTCTGAAGAAAATCCAATGGCAGATGCTAAAGAACCTCAAGTCCTAAATGGAATGACAGGGAAGAAGTCTCGGATAAGAAATTTGAATAGAGGTGATACCCCCTCAAAAATTTCCTCCAAACCTACAGAAATTAGTCAAATTGGTGATACGAAACAAAGCCATCTGTGATGTAAAGTGCAGGCTTGAATGTATCCTAATGAATACGATATTAGTGGAAGAAATATAATCCAATGAATCTAGACAAGGAACCAGCAGATGTGAAGGGATGATACCAATATTCTCGATGGAAAAGAAGACACTTGAAGGAACCTTGTCAACCCCTTCAAGAAGATTCAAGGCAATTAACTTCCTACACAACAATATCATTGTGGGGTACCTAATCTGAAGAATGACATTCTGAATCATGACTATCGGGGAATGGTGGAGTATCTGAATCTCCATAGATTTCCCAAAGCTTAGTCCAAAGGATATGAGGACAATCACAATGATCAATAGATCTCAAAACATCACAATCAACTTGCATAGAAATGATCTCCAAGACAGTGTACCTATTGCAACTCCAAGCAAGTTCATGAATACCTTCACTTGGATGAGGAACTATACCATACATATGAGGTAATAGATCAAGTGATTGGAGATGGTGGCAGATCCCATCTCACCATTGTTGATAGTTTTACCGGATTACAGCATAACCAAAGGGTATATACAGGCCCATAATAGACTCCTCAAAAAATACCGTCTAAAATACAAATGACCTTCAACATAAAATAGAAGCTCCCAAAGATGATGTGCAACTAAAGTGATGCTACTCGGATCAAAAAATATTTTACCAAGCTTCAGAATAACTAGGTCATTGATCAAATACCAAGTCCATAATTTCATACAAGAGTAACTGGAGCTGAAAATGATCAAGGGGTCTAGACTGATGAAAAAAGCTCTGAAAAACCTTCTTGATGCTGCTAGAATCACCAAAATCTGACAATTTGATGAGAAGTTATGAGCCTTTATGTCCAAATTAGGGTTTTGACATAAGTTGACTGTAGAATTTTCTGAGAGAAAAATTGCATACAATGGATTGCACCACTAGATAGTAGACGAAATTCTCTTTCTGACGATATCTCATTTGCTGATTTTTGACACCATGGGTGAAA
>VDFB02116098.1:0-77327 GCA_007258455.2 Sequoia sempervirens
CCTCCATCTCCCATGGATGGTACCCCTCACTCTTGGCTAATAGCTCCATCTTGTCCACATCTATCACCCCAAGGGCTCCCTATTGTGGCTGTCCTCCAGCTATCTCCTATCCCCCTGCCCTCCTAGGTCTCTGTCCATCTCCTCTCTGAATCCATCTGCCTCCCGTCCTCTAATAGTCCTGAATGTCTCATGTAACCCCTCCTCCCCTCCGGCTGTCTCCTACCCTCCCTGCCCTCTTAAGTCTCTATCTATCTCCTCTCTAGCTCTTTCTGCCTCTTGCCCTCTAGTAGTCCTAGCTGTCTCCTGTCCAACCTCCTCCCCTCCGGCCCCACTGGCCCTGCCCGGTGTCCCCTGTGGCTCTCCTCCTTGGGCTCTCGGCCTCCTCTCCTGTCGACCCTGTCCTCGGGCCCTCGGCCTCCTCTCCACCTCCTCCTCAGCCTCATCCTCTACCCCCTCCTCAGCCTCATCCTGTGCCACCTCCTCCCCTCCGGCCCCGCTGGCCTCGCCCTGTGTACCCTGTGACCCTCCTCCTCAGGCTCTCGGCCTCCTCTCTACCACCTCCTCAGCCCTAGCCCCTCTCCCCTCTACTCTGTCTCCTCCCCAACCCCTCTGCTGTCATCTCCTCCTCTGATTGCCTACCATCTGCTCCTGTGCCCCCCGTCCTCCTCTGTGTGCTCTTAGCAGTCTGGGTGGACTACATGCCTGTAATCGCCTCTCATCCTCTGACCCAAATCCTTGTGCCTCCTCCATTGGCACAACTGATGTAATCTGCTCCGGTGGATGTCGCCTAAACCACTCATATCACTTTGGCATCCCTGCATCTCGCGGTCCCTCTCGCCTGTCCGGATAGGGCCTAAACACTAGTCTTTCAATATCACTCCATACGCTACATAGATTTAGTGTGGCTCCCCATGGCCACTCCCGTACCTATCGTGCAAATGTCACTCGGTCTGCCAGAATATCCTGTTTCACCCCGAACTATCTCGTCACCCGATCCAGTCGATGCAACTCCACTACTCGTGGCCTGCTCCCAATAATGTAACATTGAGTAAAGAAGTAACCACTATGCAGCCCCTCCTCCCTCGACCACCCTCTGAATCACCGCATCATGTATGGCCTCCACACTATATCCACTGCCTGCACGTCATCAAACTACCTCCTCCACACGTCTACCTCCTGCATCTCTCGATACCGCAGTAGTGTCCCTACCTCTGCTCCCCACCACCACACTACGGGCTCCATATCATCATGCGCCCCCACTCTCACTACAATCGGCCTAGCAACGTGGATATGCTCCCAAGCCCATACCTATAGTAGTGTGACGTTTTTCACACTCAATTGTTTCCTATAACAAATCACGTGCATGTCCCGATACAACTATGCTAACATGCACATCCCCCACGCAAACTGTCCCTCCCGACCCTCAATGATGTGTCAGATCACCTCAACCATCCTCATGTGCAGAAATTGACCACTCCAGTCTAGCAGTAGTCTACTACTAATCAACCCTGCCAGGTATAGTGATAGTACCGGTACCCTACATGCTACCATCCTATCCACATCCAACTGACCCCGCTGCACCAGTAGCTCATCACTACCAAAAACAATGCACACGGACTCATCCAGTGTCTCGTCCTCTCACCAACACTCGCTAATCGGGAGCCTTGATATCGAGAGCCTCAGAACCTGCCACACATCCTCTAGTGTCACTGTCATCTCCCCTGTTGGTAGGTGAAAAGTCGACATCGCCGAGTCCCACTGCTCTATCAAGGCTGTCAACATAGCCCATTGGGCCTTGATCGTCGGATATGTCAGCATATGCAGTAGTCCTGCCTCTGCTAGTCTCTGGTGATCCTCCTCGGTCATCCTCGTTATGCATCTCCTCAACACCTCTGATCGTCTCTCTCACACACTCAAAATCCCTATTTTCTGCATGCACGCAATATAATTTATTATTTTTCATTCTCTTGTTCCCCCTTGTCATTTTTCAGCTTTCCCCTTCCCTCCCATCCTTCACCCTCGGCGGTTTCCCTCCCACTCCTCAGTCGGCAGTCCCACCCCCACAGTGGCAGACCTCTCCAGCGACAGACCCATCCGCCCCCGCGGCTACGGGCGGGTCTGCCCACAATGGCGGACCTGTCCGCCCCCACGGTGGCAGACTTGCCACTGCGGTGGTGGACTGGTTCACCCACAGCAGCAGACCAGCCACCGCAGTGGTGGACCCATTCGCCCGCGGCGGTGGACCAGTCCATGTGGCGGCCGCCAACGTTCCCCCCTGCACGTAAATCAATGCAATACAAAAAAAAAATTCCTACCCATTTTTCTTTCCAACCCCCCAGACAAAACCCATGTTTTCATTGTTCCAAAACAGTTGCATAAATGACCAAAAATTAAAAATTATGTTTTGGGCTAACCTGGCGTGCTACGGCATGGTGGGTGAAAAATATACACCTCTCGCCAGCCTGGTGAATGATGTCACTGTCGTACTCCAGCATCGTGTCTGATCTCACTTGCCTCCTCTTCTTCCTTTCCTCCTCCACTTGCCAGCTGTCACAATGAGCAAAAGGTAATTCTACAATTACCTTTTATTCTCTTTTTCCCTCTCTCTTCCCTTTTCAAAAAGGTCTATTTTTTCTTTTTATTTTACCAAAAATTCCTCCAACTAATTCATCCAGCCTCTTTCTTCTTGGGGCTGCCATTCGCACACTGTTTATTTGATTGACTCCGTTCACATGCCGTTCTTCTCATTTTTCCGTACTCTTTCCAACAACATGTACCACTCCTTACTTTCGAGAAGTTGACCGGGGCTCCCTTTTCCTCCCCTATCCCCCTTCTCGAGGGGGCATACCCTACCATTCTCTCCTAACCCGTCGATCTAAGCCCACCTTCACTGGACTGGGGCATCCTCTCCACATTCCCTCCATTTGGGGCAGCTCACGCACATTTCCCTATGCTGGGGCATCTCTATTTGATCTTTTCCTCTATAGAGTCACTTGCATTCTATTTTTCTTCGAAACCCTATTATCCTAATAGTATTTCGAAGAGGGGAAAATTGTAGACATCTAATTTGATCACTTCCATATGATCAAACATGTCTCCTTAGTCATTCGGTTGTTTATCCCCTGTATTAATATTAATCAAATCATTTGATTAATTAATACCTTGCATTTTACATAAGGGTCCTAAAGTATTTAATTTAATAAATACTTTACCCCTCTTCCTCCTCTAAATTAAATAAATATACCATTTTTATTTAATTTAGTCATATTCCCCTTTTGGAATTAAAATTCATTTTTAATTCCTTTTTTCTCTCTCATGGTCACATCCTCCAACTTTTGCAAGTTGGTCTATGATCCATCTTAATTACTTCATCTTCTTCTAATTAACTAGGGTTAGCATGTGCACACCCTTAATCATCATTAGGGTCACGTCCTCCATAATCACCCACTTGCTTCTAATGAGTCATTAGTCCATCTAACTAAGTACTTGCACAACCTTAATCATTTGGTTAGTCTAACCTAATCCTCCTCCCATTTATGGCATGTGTCCTTAAGTCAACCTTATTAAAGGCTTTCTCCTTTTGGGCAAGGCACTCCACTTCCCCATGTGAATTTTTAATTCATCTTTTAATCCCCCAATGCACCCAAAAGGAATTTTTAATTCTTTCACTCCTTCCCACATGTCCTCTCTTTATTCTTTATTTTTTCCCATCTCCCCATGAGAATATTTGAGGAATTTTTAATTCCTCACATGTCCTCTCACCCACATGGGGACAAGGACCTCCTTTATGAGGAGATTTTGTCCAATCCCAAGGTACTTTGTACCCCCCTCCATGTCATGTCCTATCCTTCCACCTCATGTCCACTTCACCTTTTAGGGCTATATCACATGCCACATGTCAAGATGTGAGGGCTTGTGAGTTCTCAGCTCACCTTAGCCCTACATCTTGATATTTGAGCTCAATCCATCCATTTCTTCTAGGAATTCTCAAAATTCCTATAAATACCCCCCTCTTTTCTCTCATTTAGGGGGAGATCATTTTGCTAGCCAAACTCTTGCAATTTTATTTCTCAATCTACACTTAGCCATTTTCATGCTTTCATCCATTTCCATCCATCCTCACAACATCATTTAGCTTGCATCTTGTGCCATCCAAGGAGCATACACATCAAAGATCGAAGGGCCAACCAAAGGATCAAATCGAGACAAGGTATAATGTTCCATTTGTTGCTTTTATCTTGTGTTGATTCCAACTTAGGCTAATCTTGAGGTGTAGGTTGTTTTGGTGTTTATTTGCACTCTTTTGTTTGCTGCTCATTTTCTAACGCTTATATTCAACCTATCATAGGAAGTTATAGTTGAAGGGGATGGATTTTGATTTCCTCCTTGGCTTTGCACATTGTGTGAAGCTTGAGCAACATTGGTGGTGGGAGGAAGATTTTTTCGAAAGATTTGACCAGTGTTACGCACAACTTCCAATCCTTCATCACTTTCCATCATGTAGTGAATACTATCTATGATAGGTATAACAGTGTTGGAAATGCTTTTAGTACTCACACTATCTTGTAAATGGGATAGGTCTTCATGCATTTTCATTATGTTTATTGAGGGATATGATCAACCATTGTTTGAATACTTTGCATAGCACTTGTAGGTAATGTAGGAATAGCAAAAGATGTATCAAAGGTATAGTCCATACCTAGTGAACTAATACCAACACTATGAGTAAGAGAGCTCGATAACCCAAGATCCACAACGAGTTTTTTATCGCAGGGTGCCATGAGTCTCGCATTTCATCTCACCAAAGTATTAGCAGTAGGACACCAAGTAGTACATATCATGCAAGGGATAAACCATAGAAAGTGAAATGAACACAATATCCTATGCTTACAATTACACTTGAAATGAAAGAAATTGAGGTAACAACAATTCCGCAAACCATAACAAAAAAATGAAAGTAGCAAACAAAAGCACAAAGAAGCAATTTGACACCCTAAAAATTGGAATTTCAAAGTCAATAGGGACTAGGATGCCAATCAGTGTTTCTTGGTCCTACTAGTGAGATTTTGAAGTTCCAGGAACTAGAACAAACAACAAGCAACTCATATAGGATTTTGAACTAAAAACCTTGAGAGAGACTAAGACACCAGGAATGGCATTTTAGTCCTAGTAGAGGTTTTTGTCAGAAAAAACAACAAACTATGAGTTGTTAACAATGTTCCCAAGTTTCCTACCTAGGGACTTGATGTTTAGAAATAGAAGAGTGTGCAAATGAATGCAAGAAAAAGTAACTAATGACAAGCAATTGGATGCAAATTTGAATACAATTTTTTCAATTTTGAATGTAATAACAATGAAATTTTCAAATTTTCAACAAGATGAAATGATTCCAAAAATAAAAAATGCAAGCTATATGCACTTTCACTAATGCAAATGTGAGAAACCATAGATGCAGTTTCACTAATGCAAGTATGAGAAACCCTAGATGCACTTTCACTAATGCAAGATGCAATGCAACTTGTATCTAGGAATTTAATGGACTCCAAATCAGAAAATGAATGCTCTAAAATGTCAAGTTCACTCAAACAAACCAAAGAATACAAAGATGGTATTAAGTTCCCACCTTAGTTTCCTTCGGCCACTCAATAATGTTATAGGATCCCTAGTTGGATTGACTATCAACCTCAAAGGTGAGTCAAATCTCAACAAGCAAGACCTAGGAGGGGGTTCTTTAAGCTTTGAGGGGTTCACCACCAAGCAAAAGCTTGGAAAAGACAATTTAACATTAAACTCACAAAACCTAGTAATGCAAGCTAAATGATAGATGTAAATGATGAAATTAAGCAAAATAAAGTTATGATGTATGTAATTGGGAAGTCTAAAAATGTGACTAGGATTATGGAAATGCAAAAATATTGTGAAAATGTGCAATGGAGGATGAAGATGCCCTTACTGTTGTCTTAGTCATGCTGCTATTTTTTGGGGTAGATGCAGAATCTTCAAATGCCAAAACCAGATTTGAAAGAATCTCTCAAAAATACCTTCAAGAGGACTAAGAAACCCTAGGTGACGACTTACTCCCATCTAGAATTTCAAAAATCTTCGAAAGTGATCCCGAGGCTCAAAGTTTGCACTTCCTTCTTCTTAGATCTCAAGTCCTGAAACTTCTAGATTTGGCTTGTAGAATAGTTTTTGTGAAGATGACAACTTTGCAATGCAACTTTGCAACTTTTCACTTCAAGTGATCTTCAAGTCTTCAACCTGAATCTACAATCACAAACACACAAGAGGAGAAAAACTTGTTGATTTTTAGTAAATGGGGGTTTTCCTTTGTCAAACCCCTTTGTTGGTAATTAAAACTTGAAATGAAAAAAGAATGATGAGGGGAGATGATGAATGAAGAAAGTGTTGTGTTACAACTCACCAAACCCTTGTTGTGAAATCTGAAAAACTTGTGTGAGATGGCTAGCTTGAATGTAGATCTTGAATCAAAGGAATGTTTGATAGATATTGACTTGAATTGCTTCTTGAATCAAAACCCTACATCACAAATGTTAGCTAAAAAACACACATGATGCAAGAAGATATTTGATATGATGCTTGAATCTTGATGATGGCTCTAAAATGCTTGATGAATTGTTCTTGAATGCTCTTGTGAACTCAAACTTGCTATTAGGAATGCTCATTCAACTTGCTTGGTGAGAAATGAGTGAAAGAACCTTGTATTTATACTTATTTATGCTTAATATCCTAAAATTACACCACAACAAGCCAACATATGAATTCATTAATTAAAGGAGGCTAAATCCCACCAAGATTTGAAATTAAATCTCAAAAATACCTTAACGGGGACTAAGGCGCCCTAGGTAGCGTCTTTGTCTTGAGGAATGAAACTTGGGGCATAGACTGCAAAAAGGGGCCCATTTAAGGTGCCTTTGAAATCAAAGTCCCAATACCTTTGGGGTACAAAGATGACCTAGGTTGCATCTTAGTCCTGACCAAAAAATCAGGGACACAACTAGAATCATTAAATTATCATTTATCCATTGATGTTTGTCGGGATTAGCTAGAAAAAGATATAGCTTATTAGGCTTGTGGATGAAAAATAGGACCAATCAAGACACAAATGAGGATAAACAAAGCAAGGCAGGCCTAAACAAGTGTGAAATGCAAGGGTATGAATTTTCCTATACTACACATATAAATACAAAATGTTTTCACCATTTCAAAGCCTAATCTAGCTAGCAATTTTGGAGAAGCAATTCATATTATTATTAAGTAGTCTAGAGAGAAATTATGAGTATTTTAGCAACACTTATTTTAGTCAAGCATCCTAAACTATCTAACCATGTGTTGGTATTCCTACCTCTAGAAAAATGATTGATAATGATCAAGAGAGAATAGCCTAGGTCAAGCGTAGGCTAAAACAATAATAATTGACTAAAATATATAAATGACAAATGATAATGTTAGTCTGATGTGAAAACCCTTGATGAACAAATGTCACAAAATTTTCCACAATAAATTGATTGATGTATGTCTTGAATTCTTGGTGGACCTAAAAAATGTAAGCTCATAACACCATGCATTGTTGCAACTAGCATTTTGAGGATAACTCAATACATCTTCGTGATTTGGCATGATTGATCATGATAGCTCCTTGCATATAATTGCTTCCTTCATCTTGATATCTTGCAACCTTCAACTCGAATGATGAAATTATTGTAATAATCTTGCTAATTTTATCCTTGAATGCTCTTGACTAATTTTTGAATATATTTTTTGCTCTCCAAAATTGCTAGTTCATTCCAATTGTGAAAATACAATGTATTTATATACAATTAATCAAATTTCTTGAAAATTAAATCTTGATAGTGGACAATTAAAATTTTAAATTCAAATAGTAAATTACCAATATTGACATATTCAAATTTGGAGCCATAATAGGTGGTCTAGGGCATAGTACATTGTAGGTCAAAAAGTGTCAAGGGAAAAATATTAAATGGCTAGTTTGAATTCCCATGTTTTATTTTCCAAAAGTGTTTATAAAAATGAGAAATTACATATATAATGAAGTCCATATACACAGGAGGGAGCAAAACCTAATGTGAAATTGACAAAGATGACAATTTTTGATGATACAACTAATATTTTTTTTAGTGTATAACAATTGAATGGGTAACAACAAGAATTAAATATTTAACACATATTCATATAATCATTCTATAGCAATTAGATGGAGCTCTAATTTCAAAAACTGATTTAATATTTCTATTCAATACTCTAAAACATGAAATAGAGAGTTTCAAAGAGTATATGTATTCCCTCAATTTACAAGTTAAAAAAATGATATAGAAAGTTTCAAAGAGTATATATTCCCTCATTTTAAAATTTAAAAGTTTGATATACTTTATGTACAATGATAGATAGAACCCTATTGCTTTTAGCATATATAAAGCAAACCTAATTATTAAAAGCTCTTTGTATATATTTTTATTATGGAAAAGTATTTTTACAGGTTTAAATTATTAAAATTAACTCTTTTTATTAACATTTTTAATTACATATTTTTATTAAGAAAATATCTATTAATTTTTTATTAAATTACTTAATAAATATTAGAATTGTAAAAAATTTCCAATCATGAACAATTAGAATCCACAAAGATTCTAATATAAATTAAAATTATATATCTGTATACTTTTATCTTTTAAGAAGTAAAGCAAATCTAAAAATATGAATTTAAGGGAATTTAAATACTTTGAAAGAAATGTGGTGAGATCTAGTTATTTATTTTATAATTGATTTTTAATTTTAAACTTAATTTTATTATATACAATATTAGACATAGGAAAATTCACTACCAATAATTCACCACCCTAGAAAATTCACTACTTAATCATGAAAAATTAAAGCATTAACATTTTTTAGTATATATTTCCACCATAAAATTATTATAAAAAATATTATGTTTTAATTTATAATATTTATTATAAATATATATTAATTTAAAATCTTTTTGAAGATAAAATATAAATGACATTTTTTTAGAATATTTTTAAGCCACTATTTCCAATTGTGCTCATGAGAATATGTTTAGTCATACTACATATGAACATTAATTTTTTGTTCATCAAACTGAACTAACTAAGTTGTTATTGTGTATTGGAGGATATTTTAATGTATATTTATCAATTTATTATACTAATTTAAATTACAATTTTATTTAATGTTTCATATTTATCAATCACAAGGATTGAGTAGATTTTGAGAACTAGTAAAGAAATTCATATTTTTCAATAATTATCATTATCGTTGACTAACCTTATATCATGTAATATGCATGAGTAATAAAATTTGACGAATTTTATAACATGTTATAACCATGATTAGTAAAATTTGATAAAACTAATTTAGTTAAAATTCTATTTTTTTAATAAATAATTTTTTTAGATAATTTATATTTTTCTTAAACTGATAATTGGAAACCAATAAAATGATCAAACAACCATATAAAAATTATATGATAGGCAGAAATGATGGTCAAATTCTAGATTTAGTTATTTCTAAACCACTCAAAATCTAGTGATCAAAAATAAATTTGATCAATAAAAATATGTCAATTATTTATTATTTTTGATAAAAACAATATATAAAATTACTATGGACTGTTAAAAAATATGATATTTAAGTAAAAAATTTAGAATCTAAAAATGTTATCCATCCCCACCAATTTAAATTTTATCATAAGTAAACAGTGAGATGATGGCAAGTATCTGGAATCTCTAAAAGGGTGGATTACAGCTGCTCTACAACATTAATTTAACGAAAAATTATAAAAACTTTCAGACTCATTCCACAATCCACGCCGTAAACGTTTCTTGTACAATACATTGTAAGCTTGTAAGAGATATTTTTGTGATACTATTTTAACTCATACAAAGCACATGAGCACATAGGACATTAACATAATAAACGAAAAAATTGTGACACCATAACAGAGAGAATCATCAACTTTGTATGAGTACCAACATTCATGATTAAATCTTTCTAAATATTAAAAGTAAAGGTATATTATTAATTAGAAATTAATACTATATAAATAGATTGATATTGGCATTTGAAGATCCAGGTATAAAGTGGCATGCTTGTTCTATTACTTGTTATTTCATTAATGTTACTGCTGGTTTCACGCGTAAGTGAAAACTGTTGTGTTCCATTGGTCTGGAAAGTAAATGCGGAACTTTTGGATTTCATTACATAGAGCAATGGGTGGAATTGGAAAAAACATAGTATCCACTTTCATATTTCAAAAGGTCATTTTTTCCCACTTTCATATTGCAAAGGGTGGGAGATGTCTGCTGAGTTCCTTATTGGTATGAGAAAAATAAACATACAAAAGGTGGGAGATGTTTGTTGATTTCCTTATTGGTATGAGAAAATAAACATATAAGGGCATTTTGAGAGATGTTTGCTGAGCTTCTTGGTTGGAAATGAGAAAATAAACATATAAGGGTACTTTGGGAGAGGTTTTCTGAGCTCCTTAATGGTTGGAAATGAGAAAATAAACATACTTCTTATGGTTGGAAATGTTAAACATACTCCTTAATGGCTGGAAATGTGAAAATAAACATATAAGGATATTTTGAGAGAGGTTTGATTGATAATTTAAGGAATAAATAATATATTTCTTGTATGTTTGAACTGTTGTAAAGTTAGCTTAAAATTTAGTTTTTCTTGTTGCAAAATATTTTTCAATTAAACAAAATAAATTATAGTCTTCTATGCTTCATGTTCTATGTCATTAAACACGTTATTTTTCTTTATCAATTCATTAATCAATAAAAGTTATAATTGTTTTTTTTTAAACTGAAATATATATTCATGTTATTTACAAAATTATCATGTAATTACAAGTTGGAAAATAATAATGACTAGATTGCCAACTTTTATTCTAATTATGATTTCAAACAAATGTATTACAATTTTAAATGAAGATTATTAATAACTATAATTAGTGATCTACATTATATTACACTTAAGAATGTTCAATCATGAAAGTAAACAAGATCATATAATAAAATTATATTTAATTTTTATTATTAAATAGAAATTTGAACTAATATAACATACCTATTAATATACACAAGTTTCTTAAATAAAACCCAAAATATTAATTTTTGGTTTGTTTGTTTGATTTTATTGTGGTGTGTGTGGACATCTGCAAACATTTAATAGTTGGTAGTTTCTTAACGTGCCAGCATAAAATTTCAGTATGGAAGTTTCTTATTTTTAAGCTCTTAGAAAGCTATTTTTTAAAAAGAAATATCAAATGTCAAAAACAGTGCTGGAAGTTTATGTTTAAAAGAAAATTAAATTTTATTGGAAACCCTCCATATTGTTGGGCGCCTAAGGTGGGCGCACCGATCTCTTGGTTGGTTGGAAATTTTATGGTGAGTAAATCAATTTGGAAGGACGTGGCAGATTGGAAGATTTGAAACCAATAAATAAATTGTAAATCTGGACATGAGCAATAAATAAATTGTGGCACATTTTTATGGAAGTAGCTGGATTAAGAATTGTAGTTGAAAATTCTTGTTGATTTGATTTAAATCGTTGCAAATTGCTCTCAGGCTTACAATTAAAGGGGAAAAGAGCATACTAAACAATCAATAAATAAATTGTAAATCTGGACATGAGCAATAAATAAATTGTGGTACATTTTTATGGATGAAGTTGGATTAAGAATTGAAGTTGAAAATTCTTGTTGATTTGATTTAAATTGTTGCAAATTGATCTGTCTTACAATTAACAGGGGAACCAAGCACATCAAACAATCAATAAATAAATTGTAAATCTGGACATGAGTAATAAATAAATTGTGCCATATTTTTATAGAAGTAGCTGTATTGAGAATTGTGGTTGAAAATTCTTGTTGATTTGATTTAAATTGTTGCAAATTGCTCTCAGTATGATAAGACGTAGAGCTTTTGATCTGATTCAATTGTTATTAGAGCAAGATTTGATCATGTTGGGAAGATAAATGGCATATAGAAGACGTGGCGGTAGAGGTAGAGCCTAGAGGTATGGAGCCTAAGATTGTGGAAATAATAAGATTGTGGAACATACAATAAATTAAAATTGAAGAATATTTTTCAATACAAGGTTTTGCAAAAGTTCTCATCAAATGCATATGAGATTGAGATTCCAATTGGCGTTGATATCTCTCCAATATTTAATGTTGCAGATTTGTATAAGTATCACCAAGGAGGAAAGGATATTGGGAGTACCTGGATCATTTAAAAAATCGTGCAGTAGATTAGGCTTCATGGGTCAATGCTTCAAATTTAGAGAAGTTTGGAATTTCAATTGTAGGCTTGCCCAAATATTCACATTATTTTTACTCATGGAACATTTTCATACCGAGTGTGCTTGACGTCGGAGCATCTTGGATGATTAAATATCTCCATTGACTCAAAAAATTCTTTTTGGCTTGTTTTTATTTTATTTTACTGTGGCGTCTTCACATCTATAAACATTTAATATTTAGTAACTCTATTAACATGTCAACATAAAATTTCAGTATGGAAGTTTCTTATTTTTAAACTCTTGAAAGATTTTTTATAATAAAAGAAATATCAAATGTCAAAAAAAATGTTGGGAGTTTATGTTTAAAAGAAATTTAAATTTTATTAGCAACCCTCCACATTGTTGGGCACCTAAGTTGGGGTGATTTACATTATGTGCGGGAGATTTAAAGTCATTGGAGATTCATTTTGAGAAGAAAAAAAAAGTTTAACCCACGGATTTCAGTCATTACAGATTGAAGAGGATTTGGGCGCTAAAACTAGGAAAGGAAAAAAAAACAACACTAAGTTGTGGACAAAAACACTCAACTGGCCTCTTTTTGTGTTAAGAAATAATAATGTCTAGAAATGTTAGAAGATGTTTCTAGAAGAATTAGAATCTTCTAGAAGGGACACAACCTTCTAGAAACTAGAAGCAACTAGAAGATGTTCAAGGAAAAATAAGATTCCAAATTTAGAGATATCTAGAACATTAGAAGTTTCTATATATTAGAGCTTTCAAGTATAAATATGAGATTGTTCATTGTGAACAACACTACTGTTAAGGTAAGTTGTTGGATTGTATGTTACAAGCAAGTTAGATCAATATAAATTTTTTCAGTTGTTTCTCACTATTTTATGCTTTGTTTTTCCCTATTTGTTGTTGTTATTTCATTATTTGGGCCTATTCTTACATGGTATCAGAGCTAGAAATCTTCTAACAATTTTATGATATTGCTGGATTGATATTTGATTAGCAAGATAATCCTTGAAGTGGTTTAATCTATTTGTTTGAGGGCTATTTTGTTTCCTAACATGAGCTCTACAAATGGAAGTTTTCCAATCTTTAATGGAAGCTGATTTGCATATTTGAAGATTGTAGTTAAGAAGGCTTTGAGACAAAAGGCTCTATGGAGTATAGTGAATAAAGAGATTGGAGAACCTTAATACAAGAAAGAAAAGGAGTTATGGAAATTCAAGTTGGAGCAAGCTAGAGGAATTATTGGTAAGGCCTTGAGTCCCAATCTTAATAGAAGGTTTGTTAATGTTGATAATCTAATAGAACTATGGAAGAATCTAGAAAAAGATTATAAAGATGTAGATATTGCTAGTGTGTTCAACATAGAAGAGAAACTAGTGAACATAGGCCCAACTGATTTTGAAAAAATGGCTGATTATTTTAATGAGGTCACATATTTAAATGCCCAGGTGAAGAAAATAGGTGTTGAATGAAATGTAGAAAATTGTCACTCTATGTTCCATGAATACAACAAGTTTTCTACATGTTTCATTCGAGGAAACCCAGGAGATCACAATCCAAGGATAGAAAGGTGGAAAGAGATCTGCAAGGGTAAGTTTAGAAACTAAAAGGGGGTTCACCACCAAGTTGGGGCTTTGAAAGACAAGAAATGAATGTAGCATGCAAAGTACCATACAAAACCTAACTAAATGACCTAGGAAACAAAATTGAAATGCATAATAACAAACTAAGAATGAACAGAGGTGCACCTGGAAGAATGATGATGTCAAAAAAATCTCCAAAACTATGAAATGTTGATGTTTAATGCCCACTAGGACTCATACTTGATAGTCTAGGTGATTTAGTCCCAGACTAGGGTTTTTTTGCCAAAACTGGAATTTGACAGTGTATGATCTGAATCTCCTAAAACTTGAAAATGTGTTAGATTGGGACTCATATTCCACAAGTTTCATATCCATCCCACTCTTCTTTTTTGGAGGGTTAAGACCTAAATATTCTCTCTTATCTCTACTCTTGCTTCCACACTTTGTTTCTAGGTCTGAAACCTTGATTTGCAACTTATAGGTGACTTTCCATGAAGATATCAACCTTACGACAACTTAATGAATTTCTTCAACCTTGCAACCTAGTCTTCAAAGGATCTTCAAGCCTCAAAGCCACCCAGATCTATAATCACACGTGTAGAAAGAGAGAAACTTTTTGATTGGTAGGATATGGGGGTTTGCCTTGGTATAGCCCCATTTAGGTAATTAAACCTTGTCATGAAACAATGAAATATGAACATGAAACATGAAATATGGAACATGAACAATGATACCTTGAATGATTTCTTGAGATGTAAATTAGCAAGCTAATATGAAGCGGTAATGTAAAATGTAGATCTTGATCTTGAACTTTGATATGAAACAATGCTAGCAAATGGATCTAGGATGCTAGATTACAACACTAGCTCAACAACATGCTTGATGAATAATGATCTCGACATGATGATGGATCTTGAATTTTTGCAACAAATGATGAAGAATTCTTCCCTTGAATGCCTTAGAAATGCTCTTGTAAACTCTCTTGACACTCTTGTGAAGTATTGGAATACTTAACTATTGATAGTTTAGGTTGATATCATGAAGACTTAGGTAAATAATTATTTGAGACCTTTTTTTTATAGGAAATCCATCCAACTTACCATTTATTAGATCCCAGAAGCCAACATTCATGAAATTTGAACTTAAAACCCCAATTTCCCATTCAAAACCCTAAAAAGGGAATGAATGGGACTCATACACCACTTGTGGCATATAGGTCCCATCTAGCTGGGACTCATATTCCAAAGGTGGTGTATGTGTCCCACCAAGCTTTTTCAAGTAGAGGAAATGTCCTGGAGTTGGAAATTAAGTATATTTGTTGATCTTGTCAGGATTTCAGTTGAAATAAGCCTACAACATGCATAATATAGGGTCTTAGGAGCCTATTAATGATGATATGAAGGACCTAAATGCAAGAGGGCCCAAAACTTAATGCGAGGTTGTAAATAAATACACTTTACAACATTAAATTAAGGAAAAATTAGGTCTAATTAGCTTAAAATGGCCCTAAATCCAATGTGAATGTGGAAAAAACATTACAACACTAGATCAAGGCAACATTAGGTCCATATTAATGTTAACCATTCCCAAATGAAGTGTGGAAAATGGATTCTTTTTCTATTGCCACACTTAGTCCCCACATTAGTGAGAGGTGGAACTTGCTTCAAACTCACACTAAAGTAGACATCTAAGAGAGGTCCAAGTGTAATGATGTGGATGGTCTAGGATAAAAAGATCAAGGGAGTGGTCAAGCTCCTAGGATTTAAGATTCTAGGTCAAACCGACATAAGCACAAAAGGACACGCACAAGGTGTATGATATGCAACAAAGCAAGATACATAAATATGTAATATGGATAACTAAAAGAAAGAAAAAAAAAGAAAGCAAAAACAAAAAGAGGTGGATCAAGCCTCGACCGTTTGTCCAACAAAATGTGGATCAGATTTAAGTAATTTGTAAAAGATGCACACTCACTCTGAGGAAACAAAACTTTAGGCTATCCACTGGGTGAGTATCCAAAAAGGGTAGCTTTGAGAGAAATTCATGCCTCTATTTCAGCTTCTCATCGTATAATGAGAAAGTCATGACCACGTTTAGGCTTCTCATCATACATTAACCATACCAAAGCTATACCTCCTGATAACTTTGACAAGGAACCACATATATTGGACCTCAAGCTTCATGAGGCAAGTAAAGCTTCATATGCTTGAAACTCATGAACAAACAAGATGGCTCCACATGCAAGCAAAGTGTATCATGCAAGGTGGCCATATAAAAATTGTTGTAAATGAAAATTAGTGTAAGGTACTTTCCAAGAGATTTTTCTTAGTTCATGTAAGGTCTCTTCTTACAGAAGATTCTGCCTAATGTCTCCAAGACACAAAAATTCAAAGAAATATCATGCTCTCAAAGGATATCAAACCCATTGATAACACCAAGAAAGGGATGCATCACAAGAATAAAGAAAATCACATAGTGAAATATGAGTGTCGATGCATGCCCCCACTTTAAAGAAGTTTCTAACACCATTGTTATGAGTGCTTTAAAGTACAAGAAGACATGAGAGCTTACTTGGAAATCCCTATGCCAAGTCATATGTTTCCAATAAGCTACGTCATGAAAAGGGAAGGGGTTGGCCCAAAAATGTATAACTTAGTACATCACATGAAAGCCAACTTAAGGCATGTCATCCAAATCCCAAGCTTGCTCTTATATATACATGAAAGGCGGTCAACTAGCCAAAAGAGACAATGACAAGTTACATATGAGGAAAAGGCTAACCTAACCCCTTACCCCCACTTAGTGCAGGACAAAGATGAGCCAAGATGATCGATGAGACACATGAAAACCAATATCAATTAGAGAAACAAGGTGCTTTGACACAAGGGAGAGCACCACACTCCTTAATATGTTGAATTTTATTATGCAAAGCCTTACATTGATTAGTAGAATGACCATGAACTCTATGATATGAACAAAATGAATTCTTCTAGTAAAACTTCTTTTGTGTTCTTGGAGGGAGAGATATCAAATGATCTTGGAGAAGTATTGACACTTGATACTCTCTTGAACAATAGTAGAAGACAATTCTTTATTTTGTGACAAAGATATCTCTTTCTTAGTATTAGGTGTCATACTTACACAAGACTCTTTATATTGTTAGATTTTGTACTCTCCTTTACAAGAGGGTGTTAAATCTATCAAATTTAAATCATAAGTGTTTTGTGTGATGACATTAATGTTAAGTGAGGATTTCATTGTTTCATTGATTTCTTTCAAAGGACAATACTCAAGACCACTAGTGTCTAGTAGTTAAAGACGCACTAATGTTAAAGTTAGCTTAGAGGAATCTTTTATAAGAGTGTTTATATTAAGTGAAGACTTGCTTGTTTCTTTTGAAGGTGTGACCACTGAAATTGTATTCCCTTCTTGGAGATAGTACAATTTCTGGTCTAAATTGGACCTATCTTAGGTACCTTTGCATTAATTATCCTTTAAATCATCATCTATAGGCTTTAAGACCCATTATTTCAGATCTCAAGGTTCATTTCACTTAAAAATCTCATAAAATCATCCAAAACACTAAAAATCCTAAAAAGCCCACCTCAAAAAGCTAAGGTGGGACTCATTCACCAGCTTGGGCGAATGAGTCCCCTTAGGTGGGACACATTTTCCAAGGGTGGAGAATGAGTACCCTTTGGGGTATTTTTCAATTCAAAATTTTGGTGGATGTCAGCCTTTGAGATCTAAATAATGGTCAATTATGTGTTAATGCCTATATAAGCAAGTTTTCAAGCCATTTTTTCCATTCTAAGCATTATTGTGCAAGCATTTTCAAGAGAAAAGCATCAAGAATCTTCAAGAAATATTTCACAAGACCATAATTCAAGTTTAAAAAGCAAGCAAAGTTGAAGTCTTGGAGTAGCATTAAATTATTTTTTCAAGTCTTCCAACTCACTTTCATTCAAGATCTAGAATTGTCAAGGGTTGGTCATGGTTTTCTATGGTGAATCATGACGGATTCTAGGTTGGGGAGACACAACTAGCTATCAAGACAAGCCTAAAGACTTGTTTTCTAAGTGATTCCATCTTCCATTATCACTCTACATTCAACCTAAGAGAGGTACAAGCATCATTAGGGTTCAATTGGGGTGATTAGATATCTCCTCAAGTGAGTCATTTATCTTCACATTTCCATTATTGTGCATCATATTCTTGCATGCTAGAATAGGATTACATCATGTTTCATATTTCTTAGTCTTAGACACACTTAAGGCTAGGGTTTTCATGCACATTTCATTATTTCTATCAAGGTTTAATTATAAAACTAAGGGTTTGATCAAGGTAAACCCCCCACTAGCAAATCAAGTTTATATTATGTTTTGTAGGTATTTTCGTATGTTCAGATCCAGAATTCGGGTTGCAAGGAAAGAGAAAGTATTGAAGTGTAGATCATAACTTTAAATTCCCAAAAAAGTGGAGTGAGAATGATTTGCAAAAAGTAGTGAATGAGTCCCACTTTAGTTGTTTGCTAGATCTGTTTGTAGATCTAGATACCCTTTTTTCCTGAGACAGACTCCTATGCAAAAACTTGGATTTTTGGCTGATTCTCCCAAGTTGGAGAATGAGTCCTAGTTGGTCAAAAAGTCAAAATTTCAAGTGTTTTAGAGCTACAATCAATCATTTTAAGTTTCCAGGTGCACACTTTTCATCTTTCTACTTTTCTATTCTTTTTTGTTTTCATTTATAAACCATTTCATAGGTCTTTACATTAAATTATGGTTTTGTATTACATCTTTCATTTTATTGTCTTTTTCAAGTTTACACTTGGTGGTGAACCACTCATTAGATCATATTTAGCCCCTAGGTCAGCCCTATTGCAAACTCTCTTTCTCTTTTGCATTGAGATCTCTTGGGTTATCCTTGAGTGGAATAGTTTTTAAAGTGGGTGTGATTGCACTCAATCATCAATTACCCCCCATTTCTAGAGGTTCCATTTTGGTGAACCCACCTTTAGAATATCATAATTCTGATTTGGAGTGCATTGTCATCCTAGATTTGGCTTGCATTAACATTGCATTAGGATTTGCATTGGTTAATTTTTATTCTAGGGTTTCAAATTTTGCATTAGTGAAAGCTCATTAAGCTTTCATTTTTGCATCTTAATTTCATTAAAAATCATTAAAAATTTGCATTTGCATCTTAGATCTAGATCACACAGCATACAAAACATAAAAAACAATTTTAAGTTTTTTTTGAAAATTTTGAAAAAAATCCCTACTGGGACTTATTCACCACCTTGGGTGAATCAAACCCGGTCTGAATTCTGCACTACATTTGACAGAGTTAAATTTATTGTTTTTAAGCTTTTGGCTGCTATTGTTTCTTTTCTATTTTAGTTTTCTTGCTTTTTGTTTCATTGAAATCCTTAGAAATAACATCATTTACATTCATTGCAATTGTGGATAGAACTAGATTTTTGCATTTTCCATTTTCAACATTTAGATTAGATTACATTAGACATAGATTAGAAAGCAACATCAGAAACAATACCAAAACACCTAAGCCACTTGGAGAAAGTATAGTTATTTGACTATGTCAAATCTCTCTTTCCAAGTTAAGCTAACCCTCAATCTTTTTAGTAGTGATGACTTTGACATGTTAGATGAAGCCCAAGTGAGGATTTCATCTCACAAAGTGCATCCACTAAGGCTTGTTATGAGAAACCAAAAACAAGAGACTTATTGTAATTCAACCTCAACTCATCCTTTACCAACTTTCACATAAAAATCAAACTCAAACCAAACCAAAACTTATCCTTTACCCACATAAGAGTAATGATTTGCAGCAACCGAGTCATAATGTCATTGCTCATACATATAACACTAGAAATAATCTGCAACCACAACAACCAATTCTAAAAACCTTACCTTTTCCTAATCCCATATTGCCTAGTGCTCCTCGTTTTCCTCCAAATAGTGGGAAGGAGTATAATCTTTTTGAACAACTTAAGAATATTCCTGCAAAGATACCCCTATGGGACTTCATTCAAAATTCACCTAACTATCACACTATGCTTCAAACAGCCTTACAACAAGTTGTAATCCCTCCTAATACAAATGCAAATGATGTGGCAGCTCTCGTACAAGGAATGAATACTATGAATGTAGACATTACCTTTCACCAGCATGAGCTCCCTCCTTTCGAGATGAGAATGAGACATGATGACTTCATGATAATAGCCAAATTCAATAGAATAGGCATAAAAGGGACCCTTGTTGATAATGGCTTACCCTTAATGTGTGTAGTGTGAAGCTTTTAGTTAGAGTACACATGGACAAATCAAAATTGAACCTAATTCCTTATCAATTTAAGGATTTGATAATGTAGGAAAGCAATCGCTCGGTGTGATTACTCTACCTATTACAGTTAGAAAGGACACCTTACAAACTCCTATTCATGTTATGCCTCATGAACTTTCATACAATCTTCTTTTGGAAATACCATGGAGTCATGAGATGCATGTGGTGGTTCCAACTCTTCATCATATCATGAAATATGTGTATAACAACAAGGTATACCAAGTTGAAATAGACCTTGAGCCTAAAAGTTACTTGCATGTTGAAAAAGGAACAACAATTCCTCTAAGAACATTGATTCCAACATCCAACATAGAACCTATAAAAGAAGACAAACAAGAAATGGAAATAGTTTAAAAGATGTTAGACAATGATTAGGGTTCCTTGGACTTTACACCCTCATTTATAGGAGAATAAATAATCACAAGAAAAGAAGATGACAAACAAAAGTAGCCAATGGTCATGTCAACTCAAAACTTGGAAGAAAATTCACAAGCATCTACCTTATCCACTCTTGAAGATGATACAAGCTATACAATAAACATTGATGAGATATACTACCAACAACCACCAAACCCGAAAGAGATGGAAAGACTTTGTGGGAGAGGATTTGAATTTGTGAAACAATTGGGTTATAGTGGAAAAGGATGTGGAAAGAAAGAACAAGGCATCCGTGTTCCTATAGAGCCTAACATGCAAGATACAAAAAAGGTTTGGGATATTTGGACCTTCTAAGATTACGTATACAACAAAGAAACCATCATTAAATATCAACACCATCATGTGCAAACCAAAAATCAATCTCACTTTGAAACATCTTGAATTGCTTGATATGGATTCTGAAACATCATGGAAATACTTTGAGGATGATGAAGCCTTAAAGCAAATGCTAGGAGTTTATGACGAATAATCCACTACTCCTCAAATGAAAAAGGTTACATGTGCTATGATTAACACCAAGCAAAAAGATGTAGAAGATGAACATAATGAGACAGATATGAGTAATGAAGAATACAACCTTGAATTTCCAAAGCCAAGTGCACTTCCTCTAAGATCTATACAATTGACATACCAATGGACATCAATGATAAGGAGAAAGTAATTAAGATAGGAAAGTTCCTTGATGATGAAGAACAAGAGGATCACACACTATTACTCCATGAATTTCTTGAACATTTTTCTTGGAAATATTTGGATATTCCATGTATCGATGCTAAGATAGTGACACACAACATAGTCCTTGCTGAAAAATGCTAAGTTGGTTCAACAAATGATACGATAGATGAATCCAAAGATAGCCTTGCTTGTTAAATGAGAAATCGAAAAAATCCTGGAGGCTGGTTTCATAAGACCTATAGATTATTCTCCTTAGATCTCAAACATTGTCGCAGTTGCAAAACCTGACAACCGTATTAGGATGTGTACGAATTTTCATGATTTGAATAAATCATCTTTAAAAGATGACTTTTCCCTTCCTAATATTGACATGATAGTAGACTCGACTATGGGAAATGCTTTGTTGTCATTCATGGATGGATTTTTTGGATACAATCAAATTTTCATCAACCCTCAAGATCAATATAAAACAACATTCATAACTGTCTGGGGAACATTTTGCTGGGTAATTATTCCTTTTGGATTGAAGAATTTGAGCACAACATATCAACGAGCATGACATTAATATTTCATGATTACATACATAGGATTTTGGAAGACTATGATGATGACATTCTAGCCAAATCTTTCACAAGACACAACAATGTGAACTTCCTTCAAAAAATCTTTGAACGAAGACGAAAATATAACATGAGAGTGAATCCAAAGAAATGTGTCTTTCATGTAGATAGTGGAAAACTTCTAGGTTTTATCATATCTCACAGAGGCATTGAGGTGGACACGAAGAAAATTGATGACATAGTTAACATGCCACCTCCTAAAATCATCTCTGAATGGCATACATTACAAGGAATAATTCAAGCTATTAATCATTTTGTGGCATCTTTAGCAGATCGAACGTTACCATTTACACATCTCCTCAAGAATGATGTGCACTTTGATTGGAACAAGGATTGTAAACATGATTTTGAGAGTTTTAAGGAACACTTTGTAACTCCTCCTATTTTACAACCCACTATGCAAAACAAATTGTTCATCCTTTACATGGCCGCATCAGCCCATGCTCTCACAACATTGTTGGTTCAACAAGATGAAAATAGTAAAGAGCATCATGTTTATTACATTAAACAAACTTTGATCGACTATGAGAAATGATACACAACAATAGAAAAATAATTTTTGGCTCTTATCTTCACTACAAGTTAATTGAGACATTACTTACTAAATGCAAAAATACAGGTGATGATGATATTCGATCGTCTAAAACATCTTTTCAATAAAATAGATTTATTAGGATGTTTAGCTAAATGGGTAATGTTGTTTATTGAGTTTTACCTTAAGTTTTTTTCACAAAAGGAAATCAAGGGTCAAGCCTTGACTAACTAATTAGCTGATGCTCCTTCTCCTTTAGCATTACCTAGCAATGACTCTTTCCTTAATGATAATGTGTTGACAATCAAAACTAATACATGGGAATTATATTTTGATAGATCTAAGTGTAGAACAAGTTCCAGTGCAAGATTTATAATAATATCACTCCTAGGAAAACCTATTCCCTTGTCGTATCAATTAAAATTCCCATGTACAAACAACACTATTGAGTATGAGGTGTTACTCACCAGGTTGTGTTCCACTTTAATCATGGGGGCAAGAGACATTAAGATCTTTGGTGATTTGCAATTAGTCATTAAACAAATAAATGGAACATATCAAGCAAAGCATGACAAATTATTGAAATACAAGGATGTCACAATGGCTTTGTTAGAGAAGTTTGAATCATTTACCATTGATAAAATCCCCTAAAAAGATAATCAACATGCAAATGCAATGGAAATTATAGTTTCCCTTATCTCCCCTCAAGATCCTTCAAAGGATTTCACTTTCATCATGTATACAACTGTGCCATAGAAAAAAGGACCCTTTGCTTGACATGGGATTAATTCATATTAATTGGACTTAATGAGGCCTTAATCTAGTGTTGTGCTTAGGCATTTTATGCATCCAAATTAGGTCTTGGACCCTTGCAAATCAAATAACATGCTTTTAATGACATCTTTTAAAGGTGTTGTAAAGTCTTGTAAAGGACTTTCACGCTTTTCTAGACATAATTAACTTATTTTTCCATAAATAAACATTATAAAATATGTTTAACAATTCTTAATGTAAAATTAATGATAAGCTAGTGTTGTAATGTATCTTGCACATTCACATTGGTTTTTGTGCCCTTCTAGGCTATGTGGACCTAATTTTAGTGTTGTAAAGTGTATTTAATCACACTTTCACATTGACTTGTGTCCCGAGCCCTATTCAAAATTTACATCATCACTAATAGGCCTCAATTGACCCATATTGTGCATCTTGAGGCATAATTTGATCAAATAATCGACATAGTCATCATATAAGCCTAATTTTCTTACTTCTCAGCATTCCAACTAGCAAAAATGACCCCTGTGGGACCCATTCACCATTAATGGAAAATTAGTCCCATCTAGGTGGGACCTATTCACCATTATTTTTGAATTATTCCCATCTAGGTGGGACCCATTCACCATTAGTGGTGAATGAGTCCCATTTTGAGTCATTTTTCAGGGTTTGAGCATGAAAAATTAGGTTTTAAGTTCAATTTTTTGCATGTTGGCCTGTGATGAGGTATAATCGGGATACTAGGGAAAAATTGTGTATAAATAAGTCTTTTTATCCTCATTTTACATATAACAACCCATTCTTACATCTATCATCATTAATTCATCTTCTATCTTCTCATCCAAGTGAAGCAAGCTAGGGATTCTTCATTAGAAGTCATTAAGCTGGCTTTCTAAAGCATTCAAGGGTTGAATCTTCATGTATTGCTGTATAATTTCAAGATCCTTCATCATATAAAGGTAATCAATTCCATTTTTCATGTTTCATTCCATTATTTCATCATTTTGGTTTAATTACCTAAAAGGGGTTTGACCAAGGAAAACCCCCATGCCCTAATGTTCAACATTTTTTCTTCTCTTCTTGTGTGTTTGAAGATTTAGGACTCTTGGAAGCTTAGAAATCATTGGAAATCAATTTGAAAATTTATTCAAGTCACCTCTTCATCATTCATGTCAAAATTATCAAGAAAAAGTCACTTACAAGCACAAATTTGGCAATTTTAGATCCGAACACCTGAAGGTGCAGATTGAGCAATCCAATAGCTACAGATTCCATTTTTGAGTTTTTAGAAATTCCAAAGTGGAATAATTCACCATTAGTGGTGAATGAGTCCCAATATACATGTTTTCTAAAGATTTTTGTAGATTTGGACACCCATTTGGCTAAAACGGGCTCTGGTACAATCATCTAGAACTGGGACTGATTCACCCAGAGTGGCGAATGAGTCCCACCAGGCCTAAATTTTTGTATCAAAATCCTTCAAGATGTATTTTATAGCCTTCATCAATATATCAATTTACACTTTCAATTTGATTCATTTCTGTTAAGTTTTGCATTCATTTATAGTTCATTTTTTCATTACACAATGTGTTTTCAAACAAGTTGAATTTCAATAGTTTAGCATACTTAATCAATCAATATTATCAATTAGTTGCATCTAGAACATTGAATTTAGAAATAATTTCATCATACATATCTTAGATCGAGTGAACCACCTAGGTTTTTGAGATTTATCTCTCTCCTTTTAGGTGAAAAACCCCAAGAGTACAAGAGAAGTACATAGACCCAAAAATCTATGGTTCAACAATCATGAAACCATCAATTGAAGATAAATTAGTTGAATTATTAGTAACAACCAAGAAATAATTGAGTGAATGGTAGGATACAATATTTAACTATTTGAATGACGGTATCTTTCCCTAGCCAACAACAAAGAACATCCTACTCCACCTACATAACTCACATCTAAGTATATAATTCTTGTCGGTGTGTTCTATTAAAGATCATTCAATGGTCTCTTACTTAGACACCTAATAAAATATGAAATACTCATAGCTCTTGAACAAGCTCATGTAGGTGCTTGTGGTGGTCACTTTAGAGGAAAAACATTAGTTCAAAAAATTATCCACATTAGGTACTATTAGAGATATATGGAACAAGATTTCTTTGAATATGTAAGAAAATTCCACAAATTTCAAGAACATAGCAATTTTTGATTCGTCCTCCTACTTATGAATTTCAAGCTCAAGTCCCAATTTGGCCCTTTGCAATTTGGGGTTTAGACATCATTAGAAAGATATCACCACCTTCCTCTGTTGGACATACATTTATAATCATCACAACATATTATTTCACAAAATGGGTAGAAGCTATTCCCCTTCGATAAACAACAACCGATGTGATATGTGATTTCATATTGGAACACATTGGTGCTTGCTTTGGATATCCTTCTATGTTAGTTTTTGATAATGGTACACCATTCAAGAATAATGACGTGAAAAAATTCTTGGAAATGTTTAACATACAACATTTATTCTCAACGCCATACTACCTCCAATCTAATGGCCAAGTTGAGTCAACTAATAAAACTATTGAACAAATACTAAAGAAAATTGTTAACAAGCATAATAAGGATTGTCACATGCAATTACAATACATTTTATGGGACTATTGCACGAGTGTGAGACATCTATAGGGACTACACCTTATAATATTGTCTATGGTAGCAAGGCAATAATGCCCTTGGAGTTAGAAATTCCTACATTAAGAATTACTATTCATGGACTCATTGCTAACAACAATTCCAAAGAACAATGATTACATCAACTTGAAATTCTTGATGAATAACACATCAACCTCCTTGAGCATCTATTGGCTTATTGTAAAAGAATACAATGTATTTACAATGAAAAATGTCATCCCTCATGTATTTAACAAAGGCGACTTAGTATTATCTGAAAAATTAGCGTAATGTTAATGTCAACCCCATTGACAAAGGAATTTTAGTCCTAATTAGTTAGGACCTTACATAATTAATGGAAGTTATAAGTCTAGTGCATACATGTTAACATAAATCGATGGCACACCTCTCAAAGAACCTATTAATGTCACACATATGCGCCTATACTATATCTAACTCCCTTGAATAGTGTGAATGATAAAGTAGTGATGTTAGAGTTACTGGACAATATTCTATGTGCTCTCGCATTACTTCATTCTTCACAAATAGTTATTTGTGCCTTGAATACTAGAGTGATTATTTAATTCATTTTTAAATGATTACTTTAGGTTTCATGCTATTCAAGTTTATCTTGTGTGTTACGTTAGATTAGATCTAAGTTATATGCATTTAATATTCTTTAATTAGATCATAGGTGCATTTAATTTAACATAACATACCTAATCACAATGTTGCATATGAGAGAAACTAGAATAAGTTTTAAATAGATCACATAAACATGTTAAATCATGGAGAAATTCATTAAATAGTCTTACAAATATTATTTAATTAATCACATTGCCATTTATATTCAACACATAAACACAAGTAATAAACATCAAATGCTCATATATATATATTTATATATATCAAATTTTTATGTACATGTCATCAATATATATAATGCCACTAAGGTTTGTGACTACCAAATCCCTTGGGACCTGTTGTCCGCATATGTCTGGTAGCAGTCTATTGGGAGGTGGTGGTATTTGATCATTATCATGATCCACTAAGTGTACTCAGAGCAAACTACACACCTCACACCTATCCAAGGGCCTCCTGATGCTCCCCTATTATCTGATCTCTCTTCGCTTGTAGTCTAGCTACCTTAGACTCTAGTCTCTCGAACTTTGCAAGGGTTTGAGATGACTATGCATCCTGGGAAGCATCAAGTCGATGGACATTCCTTCTAAGGCTCTCATATGCTGCCCACAATGTGACATAAGGCCCAAAAAACTTTGGATCCTGCTCCACGATGGGTGGGGGAACAATCTAAATTAGTGGCCTCCTCATAGAATTATGGTGGCACTATCTCTGTAACCACTTGACAATAGAGATCCTGAAGGTCTCTCACAAATCCTTCAAGATAGAAACCATAAATACTATCAGTACACATCATGATATATATGTATACATAAAGTTAAAGCATAACCATAAACAAAATATCATCACCTAGCACTTTGACAGGTTGTGAAAAATCAACCTCCTCATGTGCAGGGGGCATGGAGGATGTGTTAGCCTCTCCATGACTATGGGTGTTGGTGACTATTGTAGTTGTTGATCATGATCTAGTAACATAAATGGGGTATGGTTCTCCCTGCATGTGGTCCACTAGATCCTCATCTCTTGCCTCACCACCCTCACTCATGGACTAATCCTCCTCCTCATCCTGGCCATCATATTCATAAATTGTATCCTCATCCTGCTCCTCATCTATAATATTTGTAAATATTTCTACATCCTTGTAGTGTGTCTCCTCGACCCTTTCCTCTACCTCATCCCCCTCATCTAGGAGTGGTCCTGCATCACCTATCAGTACATCCATCAAAAATATAGGAGTTATTGATGCTACTATCCACTACTCCTCGTAGTCATCTACGACACCAATGTCATCAACTTCAAAGACCAAAGGCATATCATGATTTGAGAAATTAGATTCACTTTAGATAACATCCTCAACATTGAGCTGTCTACCCTCACCGGGCCTCTGGGCACTCCATACTAATCTCCTAAAAAAGGGTCATGCCTTGGGTGCTATCTGGACCTAACCAAATTGTCTCATGACATGGTCATAGTAGAAAGGTTTTACTATCTCCTCTCCCACTGAGTGTGATATGGCCAATAAGGTCTCCAAAGGATAGATCATCCTCCTCTAGTCAGTCAAATCAGACTCTCCAAAAGTGTGAATCACCATACTGCCACAACCATCATAGTAGATAGATGAATGCCTGAGTATACCCCAAGGATATCAGACATGGGAACCTGACTGGTCTAGTATATGTGATATGTTCAAGGCACCAAACCTGTAGAAGTGTACAGTGTACCATGTTGTCCACCTCCCAAAATACAAATCATCCAAGATCATAGTACAGGTGCACTATGATGTTGTGACCCAAAGCATATACTATCCTTTGCTATGTCATCCCTCATATCAAATGTACTATTCCTCCCTCTAGGTGTGTTCTCCAGTCATCAGGGACAAGTACTAGTCCTATATTCATCATCATAATTTGTCTAACTAGTGGAGCCAGTGAGTATAGTAGCATCGCAAGATTTATCTGCAGTCACACCCTCTCATCATGGACTATTCCATAGAGGGAGTATTGCATGTCGTATTTCATCTCATGAAATGAATTATCTGCTAAAAAAAAAAATCACTCACCCTGAATCGTAACTTGGAGTATGTGGTGTACATCCTCCAACGTGACAATCATCTCACTAGTAGGTAGATGAAATGTACATGTATCTTTGTCCTAGCGCTCAACTAATTCCACCAGCATTGGATCATGGTACCTCATGGGGGGCATGAGGTATGCCTAGTATAGTCCTACAATATGCAAGAGCTCTGTATCCCCCATTGAGAGAGTGGGGGATAAATCTCAAAGAAAACTAATCTGCCTACCACCCAAACACTGCGGTGAACTGGGGGAACCTAATAAAAAAAATAACAAATATGTCCTATAAGTAGTCTAAAATATTTAATCTTTACATCAATAGTCATAAAAGTGTATTAAAATTTTTCTAGTGTACTTTTGTGGAGGTCCTAGACACTTTAGAACCCTTTTGGGACACTTTGCGAAGAAACAGGACACCTCATGAACAAAAGGGACACTTTATGAAATTTATTCGAAGGCCCTAAATTAACCTCAAAATGCATAAAAATCATCAAAAAAATGTGTAAGGACAAAGCTAAGGTAGAAAAATAAACTCACCTCATGATAGTGCTCATTGTGTGCCACCTAGTCTCATAGGATGTCCAATGTCGCAAGCTTGTAATCTTTTTGGCTTGGCATTATTCACTACTCTTCAAATTACTTTCAAGCTACAAAAAGGTAAATGAAAAAATAGTAAGAATTTACTTCACTTTGTTCTCTTATATAAGTTAAAATTAGGGTTTTTACTATATTAGGGTTAAAAAGTGTATTTCATTTAAATCAACATAACGGGTGCTAGAGAGCTCTGTTTTAGACGTTGTTTGTTACATTGGAATCATGATTCCACTCCTGACCTTATCAACTATCTATCATTATGTGGTATTGTACTTGGAAATACCCTATGATATGTTCTACCTTAATCAATGTGGCTAGAATGCTACCTTGATTCCACCTTTGTAAAGCAAGCAGAATCAAGGTGGGGCATACATCTATGCTCATATGTGATTTATAGAAAGAAGCTAGATAAAGATAATTTTTGGACAACTAAAAAATTTGTGTTGCAAGATGCAGTTCCTAACGTTGTGGTTTTGTAGATAACTACATTTGGGGCTTCATTCCCCCATGTCATGAATGAACCTATATGAGTATCCCTCTATCAGATAAAGTGTATTGTAAAGTGTCCTTTAGCTTACATATGCACGTAGAGTCATATGGGTGCTAAAATGGGGGCTAAATGTGACCACTAAAATTATATTCCCATCTTGGAGATAGTAAAATTTTTGGTCTAATGTGGACCTATCTTGGGTACCCTTGCATTAATTATCCTTTAAATCATCATCTATAGGCCTTAAGTCCCATTATTTCAGATCTTGAGGCTCATTTCACCTAAAAATATCATAAAATCATCCAAAACACTAAAAATCCTAAAAACCCACCTCAAAACTTAGCTACGGTGGGACTCATTCACCACCTTTGATGAATGAGTCCCCTTAGGTGGGACTCATTCGCCAAGGGTGGAGAATGAGTCCCATTTGAGTTCTTTTTCAATTTTAAGTGAGAAATTCACCATTTCAATTCAAATTTTTGGTGGATGTTGGCCTTTGAGATATAAATAATGATCAATTAGGTGTTCATGCCTATATAAGCAAATTTTCAAGCCATTTTTATCATTCTAAGCATTATTGAGAATGCATTTTCAAGAGACAAGCATCTTGAATCTTCAAGAAATATTTCACAAGAGAAAAATTCAAGTCTCAAAAGCAAGCAAAGTTGAAGCCTTGGAGAAGCATTAAAGTGTTTTTGTAGGTCTTCCATCTCACTATAATTTAAGATCTAGCATTGTCAAAGGTTGGTCATGGTTGTCTATGGTGAATCATGATGGATTCTAGGTTGGGGAGACACAACTAGGCATCAAGCCAAGCCTAAAGACTTGTTTCCTAAGTGATTCCATCTTCCATTATCACTCTACATTCAACCTAAGGGAGGTACAAGCATCATTAGGGTTCATTTGGGGTGATTAGAGATCTCCTCAAGTGAGTCATTTATCTTCACATTTCCATTATTACATAATATTCATGCATGTTAGAAAAGGATTACATCATGTTTCAAATTTCTTAGTCTTAGACACACTTAAGGCTAGGGTTTTCATGCACATTTCATTATTTCTATCAAGGTTTAATTACAAAACTAGGGGTTTGGGCAAGGAAAACCCCCTATTAGTAGATCAAGTTTATATTCTGTTTTGTAGGTATTTCCATGGGTTCATATTCAGAACTTAGGTTGGAAGGAAAGAGCAAGGGTTCAAGTCTAGATCAAAACTTTAAATTCCAAAAAAAAGTAGAGTGGGAATGATTTTCCAAAAGTGGAAAATGAGTCCCATTATAGCTATTTGCTAGATTTGTTTGTAGATTTAGATATTGTTTTTCTTGAAACACACTCCCATGCAAAAAGCCAAATTTGGGATTGATTCACCTATGTTGGCTAATGAGTCCCAATTGGTCAAAAAGTCAAAATTTTAAGTGTTTCAGAGTTGCAATCAACCATCTCTAATTTTTTAGGTGCACACTATTCACCTTTCTACTCTTTTGTTCTATTTTGTTTGTATTTCTAAACCATTTTGTAGGTCTTTACATTGAATTAGGGTTTTTTATTACATCTTACATTTCATTGTCTTTTCCAAGTTTACACTTGGTGGTGAACCCCTCATTAGATCATATTCAGCTCCTAGGTCATCCCTATTGTAATAGATATTTCTCTTTTGAATTGAGATCTCTAGGGTTATACTTGAGTGGAATAGCTTTGAAAGCGGGTGTGATTCACTTAATCATCAATTAACCCCCATTTTTAGATGTTCCAAAAGGACAATAACCAAGACCACTAGTCTTTCCTTGTGTGTTAGGCTCTATAGGGACAAGGATACCTTGTTCTCTAGCACCACATGCTTTTCCATTATAACCAAGTTGTTTCATAAGTTTGTATTCTCTTCCATAAAGTTTTTTCATTTCTTTAGGATTCAGTGGTTGTTCATAGTTAGTTTCATCAAAGTTTGTTGTGAAATTTTCTTCTTCTTCTAAAGTGGTTGAGTTGGATGCTTTAGAGGGGTAGTCTAAATTTTGTGTTGATGTTTCCGCTTTTTCTTTTCCCTTTTCAAAGTCTTTGTTTATGATCTTGTATTAAGACATGAATATTGGTGTGAAATATAAGGAACCCCAATTTTCTTCTAATAGGTTTTTGAATTCCTAAATATGTTTTTCTTTCTTTTTTTTGGACGAGTTCTATTTGTGTAGTTGATTTTAATGGTTTCAAAGGATTCTCCTTTCCTTTCTCAATGTTCAAACAACTATTTGGTTTAGGTTTAGCTTCGAGTGTGTACACTTTGTTGTTGTAAACATACTTCATTTTATGATGAAGAGTAGAAGGAACCCCATTCATTGCATGAATCCATGGTCTTCCTAAAAGAAGATAATAGAAAAGATCATGAGGCATAACATGGATGGGTGAAGCCACTTGATAGTGGTTTACAATTTAATGGAGAAAAGAAAACTCACAAAAAATGAGTCAATGGCAAAAAAATTGGTTTTATGGGTTCGAATGAACCTATAGGTTCGAGAGAATCCACTTATATGCTTGCCCCAATTTCTTGCCCAAAAAACTAAAGGAAATGAAAATTAAAAGGTGGTTCGATCAAACCAAGGTTCAAGTGGAACCCTTGGGGTTCGCTTGAACCCCCTTATCCCTTATTCTCCCCCTTAGACACAAAAAAAAATCTAAATTTTTGCACTTTGGAGCTTGTGTTGAAGATGAAAATGGAAGTGACTTCACAAAGCCAACTAGAATCAGGTAGTCCTCAAACCGAGCTATCCAACAAATATAATTTTAATATGTTTTCGTTTTATTATGTATTTTTTTTTAGTTTTATTAAACATAGGTTTGTCACCAAAAATCAAGCTCTCTATTCTGCATAGGTGGAAAAATAGAAAATTATCATTTTTTTTTTTTGAAAAATATGCATGCACCAGATATTGAAGTCCTTGATCCAACAAAAAAATAAAAATTTGATACATACAAAAAAATTTACACATTATATGGTTGTGCTATGTCTGAATTGTAATTAGTTTGACTTTGAAACTTGATTAAAGAAAAATTACTCAATAAAAAACTATCTAACCAAGTGGAAGCACTAGATATCAGAGTTAAAAATCTAAATTCAAAAGAATTAGAATTTTATCCTTAATGGAAAAAAAGTTATGTGTTATACAGTGAGCATCACTTTTTAAAAAATGTTGTTTTTTGAAAAAAAAAACTAGTTTTTGAGGGAGATGGAAAAAAAAGTGCAAACTGATTCCAAAATTTTTGAAAAAAATATATTTAGAATCTACAGATAGAATTTCATGAAACTCTATTTTGCGTAATCTTCATATTCCTCATGTTTTAGCCACTATAGATGACTGAAAGTGAAGATTTAGTTAAAAAAAATTATATTTCAATGTCCAGTTTGGCCAAAAATTGTAAACCACTATTGTGGGATCACTCAGATCAATGTTTCTAATGTCGCCATTCTAGCTTTAATAGGAATAGTGATCACACAAAGCTGTTGTTTTCCTACATTTTCAAATCCCTTAATAGATTATAAAGGGTTAGGTTGAATTTTTTATTTATCCACACCAAGCCTATCCAAAAGGGTCACACTACAGACATTAAGTATGAAGCCATTGTAAATGAGGGTTCTTTTTATTCCCAACCTCTTATAGATGGCTATTATCACGAAAGGATCATTTTATTTTTGCACTTCCAAAGGAGGGAGCTCACTTTGGTAGAAAACAATGTCAACATTCATTCATAGAATCATGGATACTATGTCACTTGGTTGCACATTAGGAGGGGTAGGAACTTGTAATAAATTTGGAATCATGTTATTATAATGAGGGGAGGCTTGAATAAGGTCCCATAATGATATCTTAGTAGGAGTATTTTTTTTTTTTGACAAGATCCCACTCCTTTCAACTTTGTGGAGGCGAACAAGGAGGAGCCAGTAAGATAGGGTTAGGAAAGATAGGATTAGGAAATGGGAGGAATGTTGAAGTTGCTTGTCTTGGTTGTGGATTATTTGTAGTGTTATATGTATGAGCAACAATAATATAACTCGATTGATGCAAAACATTATTCTTAGGTGGGTAAAGGATAAGTTTGGGTTTGTTTTGAGTTTGAGGTTTATGTGATGGTGGGTAAAGAATTAGAGGATTCTTAGGATGTCCCACAGGGTATGTAGGAGGTCCATTAGTCAAGGGGGATCTAATGGTGGTGTAGGAATACCTTAGGTTTAATAGGTACAATTTAGTATTTTTGGATTGGTTTGATGTTTTTCCATTTAATAAGGTCATTTAAGACCATATCATGTTTCTTTGAGTCAATATTAGGTCATTAGGTGGGATGGGATGTGAAGTTGCATAAAGTTGTCAAGTTTGCACAATTGTTGTCAATATTGTAAAAGTGCAAAAGTAAGGAATGTGAAGGGTCATCGGTTGTAAATGGATGAAGTTGAATAGTTGTAATTTGAAAAAATGTTGGGAACCATTAGCGAAATATTTAAATATTCTTGGAAAGGTCAGATCAAAGGTTTTCAAGATGTATGATCTTGAAGAAAAATCAATAAAAATAACTCTGTTCTTGCATTTTTGAATGTGATTTTGCTGCTCCAGGCTTGTGTACAGTTATTTACAATAATATCATGACCTAAAACCAATTGGGATTGATGAAGCACTGAGTCTAATTTCCTTTTCACTTTGTTTCATTGAATTTCATTGAGATTTGAGCATTTTATAGCAAATTTACTAAAACTAGTCAGAAACCCTTGGTTAACTACCCTGAAGGGAAGAAAAATGCAAAACCCACCATTCCACTAAAAAAACCTCATGAAACTTGGTGGAATGGATGGGGTTAAGGTTTTTTTGTTGTCTACAAACTTTCAGGAGTAGGGGATGGTGTTGAGTGCAATTTTGGTGATGCCCTAGCCTAACTAACCTCACGTATTAGGCATTGAAAGTGGATAGGGCTTAGGGTTTGTAGAAGAACACTTGGAAGATTGTTGAAATTTATTTGTAAGGTCTTGGAAGAAACCACTTGAAATTTTTGGTCCATTGGAATGAAGGTTTGAAGTCTATAGTTGGAAAACCTTGTTGTGACCTAGTGAAGCAAGCCTAATTAGGCCTAATTCAAAGCGTAGCAGTAGAAATTCGGCCTTTGTGTTCCAAAACACTCCCACCTGCAATTGAGATATGTTATTAAAGGGCATAAAGAGTATCTAAATCTGTAGTTATATTTTTGGTATGATTTCTGGTTTGAAAATTATGTTGGAAAAAAATTATGGAGTGCTACTAGGAGTTAGCAGACATAAGTAGAGAAACCAACCATTTAATGCTTGGGAAATTGAGGAGTTGATTGTTTTAGATCATTTTGAGGCTAAAAACCCCTAATTTGCATCAAATAGACACTTGATTATTTATAACCTCAACAATTTTTATTTGATGTCTTTCTAATGAAGGATAATATAGTGTTATCTTTTCTCCATCACCTAAGGAAGCCACGTTACTATTGTTTGAAAGAGATGTGCCAATGTTGTCATTTTCTTGTGCCATGATATCTTCCCTAGGAGGATAGTTTTTAGGAGAACTAAAAACTATATGTTCATGACATTCAAAGGTTTGTTATTCTAAAATAACTTCATCATAAGTAGGGGAATGATCAATGGTTAAATTTTCTTGTTTATCAATGATGGAATTTTCTTGTTCAATAATGTTTTCCCTAGGGGAAGAGAGACACATAAGATTCTCATGAATTTCATTGATAGAATTGTAATCTTCACAGCTAGGAGAGATACTAGGAGAAGAACAAATGTGACTATCATGATTGTCTACAATTTCATTCCTTTGTCCCATAATATCTTCCAAAATAAGATAGGTAGGGGAGGAAACATATAGAGGGTTGTCATAGATCTTAAAAATTCAATTATCTAACATCCACATATCCTCATTATTACAACATTATCCCAAAAGGGGAAGATATTAGATGATAAATGTAGACTAGTTGAAGTGTTATTTAAGTAGGATTCAATGGTCTCTTGTTGTGTTATGTTATCGTCATGATTACCTATGGTTGTGTCCTCATGTTTAGGAATTTCCTACCTAATAGGAGAGGTAGAAGGAGAGAAACAATTAGGGTTCTTGAAACTCTCATCGATTAGTTCTTCTAACTCCAAAATATATTCTTCACAATTAGGAGAGATATTAGGAGAAGAACGAATATGATTGTTATGATGAACCAAGGTTGTATCCTCTTTCACTAGACTAACCTCACTCATAGAAGGGATATTAGGAGAGGGATCAATGACAAATAGAAAGAGAGGGGAGAGGACTTCATATTCATATGAACTTAACAAAACCTTCTTACAATACTCAACAAGCTATAAAAATAGAACATGAAGTATGATAACTATAGATTTTTGCAATGAAAACATGATGTAATGATTGTCCTACAAATTTGAAATGCAACAATGATAAAGCAAACATGCAAAAGGATAATGCAATATTCAGATTTTGAGCATGATAATTGACTAATTAGGCTATGTAACAATTTGAAATGAAATGTTGTTACAAATTCCAATTTAAAATTAAGTAGTGCATGAAATGAACCAAATTAAGCTAGATCTAATGAAATGCATGTAACAAGAACTCAACCAACTGAAATAGACAACTAATGATAGCAAACAAAAGTGCCAAAAAAAGGTTTTCAATGTTATAAAAGGAAGTTTGAGGGCTGATATGGGGCTAATTCTCCCAGAGGGGAATATGAGTCCCAGTTAGGGTTTTTGGAGGGGTCAAATATTGAAAAATGCACAACACAAAAATCCAATAAAGTGGGAAAAACAACATGTACTGGGACTAAATCACCTAGAGGGACGTATGAGTCCCAGATTAGAGTTTTTGCACCATTTTCAACAAATTCTATGTCATTGTCATGTTTTCTATTTAGGATAATGTCTAGGCTAAGTGCAAATTCATATTTCAAATAAAATTTAATGATATAAGATGCAAAAATGCAACCTATATGCACTTTCACTAATGCAAGATTTAGAAACCATAGATGCAAATTAACTAATGCAAAACCCTAATGCAATGTTAATGAAATCTAGATCTATGAATATGATGCACTCCAAATAAGAAAAGGGGTGTTCATGTTGAGTTTACCAAAATGAAACCCACAAAATTGTTGCTATGTGTTTCGAGAATAGAACAATAAGTTTTCTACATGTTTCTTTTGAGGGGGTTCAACACCAAGCTATGGCTTGGAAAGACAAGAAATGAATGTAGCATGCAAAGTAGCATACAAAACCTAACTAAATGACCTAGTAAATGAAATTGAAATTGAGAATAACAAACTAGGAATGAATAGTGGTGCACCTGGAAGAATGATGATGTCAAAACAAGCTCCAAAACCTTGAAATCTCATTGTTTAATGCCCACTGGAAATCATATGCCAGTTTTGGCGATTTAGTCCTAGACTAGGATTTTTGTGCCAAAACTAGAATTTGACAATGTATGATTTGAATCTCTTGAAATATAAAAGTGTGTTGTACTAGGACTCATATGCCACAAGTGGTGTATCAGTCCCACTCTTCTTTTTTAGAGGGTTAAAGCCTAAATATTCTCTCCTATCTTTGCTCTTCTTTCCACACTTTATTTTCAGGTTTGAAACCCTAATTTGCATCCTGTAGGTGAATTTTTGTGAAGAAAACAACCTTGTGACAACCTGATGACTTTATTCAACCTTATAACCTAGTCTTCAAAGGATTTTCAAGCCTCAAAGCCACTTAGATCTACAATCACACATTTAGAGAGAGAAACTTGTTCATTATTAGGATATGGGGGTTTGCCTTGGTATAACCCCATTTAGGTAATTAAACCTTGTGATGAAACAATGAAATATGAACATGAAACATGAAATATGAAACATGAATAATCATATCTTGAATGATGTCTTAAGATGTAAATTAGCAAGCTAATATGAAGTGGCCATGTAGAGTGTCATGAAACAATGAAATATGAACATGAAACCATGCTTGCAAATGTATCTAGGATGCTACATTACAACATTGGCTCAACAACATGCTTGATGCATAATGATATTGACATGATGATAGATCTTGAATTGCTGCAACAAATGATGAAGGATTTTTCCCTTGAATTCCTTAGAAATGCTCTTGTAAACTCTCTTGACACTCTTGTCAAGTCTTGGAATGCTTAACTATTGATAGCTTAGGATGATATCATGAAGGCTTAGGTAAATAATGATTTGAGACCTTCTTTTCATAGGTAATCCATCCAACTTACTATTTATTAGATCCCAGAAGCTGAAATTCATGAAACTTGAACTTAAAACCCTAATTTCTCACTCAAAAACTCTAAAAAGGGTCCAATGGGATTCACACTCCACTTTTGGCATATAGGTACTATATGGGTGGGACTCATATGACCAAGGTGGCGTATGGGTCCCACTAAGCATTTTCAGGCTGAGGAAATGTTGAGGAGTTGGAAAATTAAGTATATTTGTTGATCTTGTTGGGATTTCAATTGAAATAAGCCCTAGGATGCATAATATATGGTCTTAGGGTCCTATTAATGATGATATGAAGGTCCTAAATGTAAGTGGGCCTAGAAATTAATGTGTTGGTGTAAATAAACACTTTACAACATTAAATTAAGTAAAAATTAGGTCTATTTAGCTTAAAAGGGCCCTAAATCTAATGTGAATGTGGAAAACAAATTACAACACTAGATCAAGGCTAAGTTGGGCAGATATTAATGTTAACCATTCCCAAATTAATTAGGGAAAAGGGATACTTTTTTCTGTTGCCACATTGAATATGCAAAAAAGGATTTTCAGTTGATTGCAATGGTTGAAAGTAAGCATCCCCAACCTTACAAGGTATTCAAAGAATGAAGGAAATGTTTTATTTAGTTAAATCCTAATACCCCAACAAACATTTGATCAATTTTGTAAGTAATTTTTAGATGAAGAGGCTTAGCTTATTAAAGAATGTTATATTAAGAAGAATTATGCATATGCAACTAAGGTTAAATCATTTTCTAGATATGATGATGGAAAAAATAATTGCAAAGGATATATAATAAATTTCAAAATAATGATGGTTTTGGCTAGCTTTCTAGAAATGAAGGTGTAGAAAAGCAATTTGAAAGAAAACCCATTATTGGTAGGTATCAAGTTGAGGTTAGAATCATATGGAAAAATTTTGTTTGAAGAGGAACAATGAAAGAAAACAATAAAATCCTAAGAAAGAATGGTTTAAGGAAGGAAATAGAGATAAAAAAAAAAAGTTTTGTAGCCATCTCTAGGCATGTAAAATCAAGAATAGAGGTAACTTCTGAAACTAAAAATACATCGAGAGTAAAGGGAGGATACTTTGCTTCAGATCCTAATAAAGAATGGATTTTAGATTTAGGAGCATCTTTTCATATGACTGGAGATATATCTTTATTTATTGACTTTCATGAAGGAAATAATTTAGATCAAGAAATTACTATTGGCAATAAAATGAAACTATCAATTCTAGGAATAGGGACTGCTAGTGTAACAAATGGAACTTTGAAAAATGTTTTACTGGTTGAAGGATGACAAGTATCTAGAATCTCTAAAATGGTGGATTATAGCTGCTCTACAACATTATTTTTATATCAGATACTTCAATTGTAATATGATTAGAAATATAATGAAAACTTATAAAAACATTCAGACTCACTCAACAGTCCATGTCATAAACATTTCTTGTATAATACATTGTTCCAAATACATTGTAATCTTGTAAGAGATATTTTTATGAATCGAATTCCATATTATTTTAACTCATCCAAAGCACATGAAGCCAATGGTATGCCAAGAAAAAGTCATTGTGGTAAGCTAATATAGGAAACTATAATTCAATTTTATGCTGATTTATGTCATTGAAGACCTATTTTTTGTGATTTGAAATTTTTGATTGTTTCAACTCATCAAAAGCACATAAGCATAGAGGACATTAAAAATATAGAACATTTGTAGATACTAAACAAAAAAATCATGACAACCTAATAAAGAGAATCATCAAGTAAGTATGAGTACCAACATTCATGATTAAATATTTCTAAATATTAAAAGTAAAGATATATTATTAATTAGAAATTCATCTTAGGATCTTGCACACATAATATGCGCAACACAAATTTGATAAAAAATTACAAAAATCTAAGTCAAACTAGCTAGAAAAGAAAAAGTGAGCCTACTTTACAAAAGTGACTCACTACTAAAAGAAAAATCATTACAATTCTATAAAAAATTTGCTATTATGCAATAGCATTGTTGTATTGCAAAAGTGTCACTATTGTGCAATAATATCACTATATTGCAAAATCAAGCCTCTTAAAAGAGTTGTGTGTTGTACAGGTGTCACTATATCTTGTAGAAGTGTCACCCAAATTGCAAAGGTATCACCAAAATTCAAAACCAATGTGCAAATGCAAAGCTATGATTCCCATTGCAAAGGCATCACATTGTAGAAGTGTCACCCCAAACTATGACACCATTATTTTTCCTCATTCTTATCTTCCTTTATCTATCTATAAAGATATGCAAGTAAAGTTTATTGGGGTTGTACCATGTGTGTTTCATTGTTGGGAATTTGAACTCGTGGACCTCATCTACATGGTGTGCTACACAAACTAGATGGGCCATAGCATCTAGCACTCTCTATGCTCTAAACTCACAAATATCATAGGATCTTTGATCTCTCAAAAGTAAAAGGTCCAAATGATCTTGGATTTTACACAAATGATTAAAATATCCCTAGCATGGCATAGGGATTTGTCCCTGTAACTCAATTTTCTCACTTTGTGTCTACCCTTGGTCACTTCATTAGCCTCCCATAACTTTTTTTTCGTCCTACATCAAACATAACCATTTCTACATACTTATCATGATATTGATATGAAAATTAGTTTTTCCACTTGATCTCTTAGGGTGGCAACATACTAGCATTCCTTCATCCACTGCAGCATAGTGGGGCATCAAGAAAAATCTATCCTTCATCTGTTTGGGCATAGTAAGGCATCAAAAAAATCCAAAAAATTATAAATTTTGATATGAGGAATATCAGTTCTTTGAAGCAACAGAATAGGTACCTCACTTCAAAGATGGGAAAAATGTAGACACATGAAAAATGTCTTGATTATATCACACACATGATTTCAATTTTTAACACCATTTCTCCCATAATTCACATATTTCATCAATTTGATTAAATAATGTCCAATTATTTAGTTAAATTCACCTTATTCTCCTATTAATTGAATAATTAATTTTATTTGATTAATTCATCATAATTTACTATTTTTTTCCCTTTTGATTAAATAATTCACAATTATTTTATTAAAACACCTAATTCTTCTAATTTACACAATTAAATGATTTTCCTAAATTATTTAATTAGTTAATTATTCTTCCGATCCTCTAACTTGCATACAAAATATTCTTATGGAATATTCCCCTTTTAAATTTAAATTCTTCCCTCCACATGAATAATAGATCTCCAACATATTTCCTAAAATTAAGGAATTTTTTGAATCCTCATGGATTATGCACCCTTGATTATATCTTTGATCTACACCTTCATGGTTTATTGACTATTTATTCATCTATTGATCCAAGTTTTCACATCCTTAATTCAATTTCATCCATTAATTATCATTTTGAATGCTCACCATTGATCAATGTTTTAAACATATATAAATACTAGTCTTTTTATATGAAAAAGTATTCACAACCTTTATGTAAACTTATTACTATAAAATTTCAAATAAGAATTTTTATTTTATATATATATATATATATATATATATATGAGACACAAGGTCTTCTTTCTACAACCCATACACAAATTATTTAATATTTACAATTTCAAAACTTACTCTCTTAAATTTATTACTCATCTTTGAGCAATTTGAGAACTCCTCTTTTGAGAATCATCCACATTCATCAATCAAGTTTTTGTAACAACATAAATTAGGTAATTTTGAGAAATCCACATCCATATCACTCCAGTTTTCTTCAAATTTACAATGGGATTTGTAGTTTTTCATCATTACTTATGTTGAATTACTTTGAATTATGTTTAACTGTGTCTTTCTAGTGTTGATAGTTGATCAATATCTTGCTTGAATTGTTTGAATTTAGTTCAATATAATTGTTAATTAATCATTTATGTTTACCATATGACACATATCAATCATAAGCTTTAACGCCCCTCATTGTTAACTAAACCTTGCAACTAAAATCAAGTGATTTGAAGATTAACAAGTTAACAAAAAGGTGTAGATGAGTATTTTTGTTGATGCCATTATTATTATGCAAACCAACTTTACTATGACATTGATTACGTTACCATGTTTGAGTTGTAAAATTTTACCATCCAACTAAACTTGAAGTAGAATTTCTCATTTGAGCTAGCTAATGTACTCTCAAACATTATCATCCTTGACAATTTCATATTAGGTTTATCTCCCACTATCTGCTTGGATCTAGTTATTCTTTTAATCACCCATTTTATAAACATCTTTAGAAAGTAAAACCATGTGAAATAAAAAAAAGCATTAATATTTTCACAAATAATTTAGACCCTGAAAAGTATGGGCCTTGTCTAGGGTACCTCATGCCCTATACTAGCCCCTTTTGGCTCCAATTTCAATATGTTGTCCTATTGGTATTTATTATTTGAATTTTGAATTTCATTTGTCAGTGATTGACATTTGATTTTTGGGAAATTAAAAAAATATATATAAATACAAAGTGTTTTCACCATTCAAAATCCTAAGGTAGCTATAAATTTTAGAGAAGCAATTCATATTATTACTAAGCAATCCAACAAAAAATTATTAGTATTTTAGCAACACTTATTTTAGTTGAGCATCATAATTCAAACCCCGTGTTGGTATTCCTACCTCCTAAACAATGATTGATAATGATCAAGAGAGAATAGCCTAGATCAAGCAAGGCTAAAACAATAACAACTGACTAAAATTGATAAATCACAAATGATAATGTTAACTTGACGTGAAACCCTTGATGAAGAGATTCCACACAAGTTGCCACAAAAATTTGATTGATGTATGCCTTGAATTCATGGTGGACCTATAAAATGTGAGCTCATAACACCCCAAATTGCTGCAACTAGCATGTAGAGGATAACTCAATACATTGTCATGATTTGGCATGAGAAATCATGATAGCTCCTTGCACACAATTGCTTCCTTCATATTGATATCTTGCAATCTTGAACTTGAATGATGAAATTGTTGTAATAATGATGCTAAATCTGCATAGATAAATGCTCTTGACTTATTTTTGAAATGTAATTTTTGCTCTTCAAAATTACTAGTTCATTCAAATGGTGAAAATATAATGTATTGATATACAATCAACAAATTTATTTAAATATTAAATCTTGATAGTCGACAATTAAATTTTGAAATTCAAATAATAAATTATGACACTGACATATTTAAATTTGGAGCCAAAATGGGTGGTTTAGGGTGCAGAATTCCCTAAGTCTAAAAGTTGCAGGGGAAAATATTAAATGCCTAGTTTGAATTCCCATATTTCATTTTTCAAGAGTGTATTAAAAAAGGAAATTAAATGCATAATTAGGTCCAAACACATAGGAGGGAGAAAAACCTAGTGCAAAATTGTAAAAGATGACAATTTTTTATGATTCAACTAATAATTTTTTTTATATAACAACAAGAATTAAATATTTAACACATTCTTATAATCATTCTATAGAAATTAAATAGAGCTCTAATTTTAAAACTGATTTAATATTTCTATTCAATAATTAAGCATAAAATAAAGAGTTTCAAATAGTATATGTATTCCCTCCCTCAATTTACATGTTACGAAAAATGATCTAGAAAGTTTCAAAGAGTATATATATTCCCTCATTTTAAAAATTAAAAGTTTGATATATCCTTTATGTAACATGATAGATCAAACTCCATTACTTCTAGTATTAATAAAACCAACCTAATTATTAAAAATTAATTTTTATACTCTATTTATTATTAAAAAATACCTTTACAACTTTTAATTGTTAAAATTAACTCTTTTTATCAATATTTTTAATTAAAAAATAATAATTAAAAAAATATCTATTAATTTTAATTTAATTAATTAATAAATTTTATAATTTTATAAAAAAAATCAAACATGAACAATTAAAACCCACAAAGATTCAAATATAAATTAAAATTATTTAGCCGATAGGCTATATTTAGTGTGAGCTTTCAACTGGTATATTGTCTTACGCCGCAAAACCTGCTGTTGTCTAGAAAACTGTGTCAGAAAACAATACTAGCTTCCAAAAAACTGCGTCAGAAAATCATTTGCAAGGTATCAGTAGCCATTTTTCTATTGACCACCATTTGATCGAAATCGACTATTTCCTTTTTTTCCATTCACTCAAAGTTCTCATCTCTAACTCCCAAAGTTGACAGTAGTGTGATTATTTCATGGTCAAGAAAGGCAGGAAAAAATCTGCTCCAATTTAAAATATCCAATGTTGTATTCTTTGAATTAAACTTGAGCATGCTTCGTTGCTAAGATAATATGTGATATGAAGTAGGATCAACTACTACAAAACCTTTATATCCACCATACCTTATGATCTGGAAAGTTGGAGGAGGAGGATACCAAATTAGCATATATTAGCTATCTGTTTATCCAAACGGAAAGAAATCTTCCCAATTCCATCTGAAAAATAGTATTTGATGCCATCAGTACAGACCTCGATATCAGGGAAGGATTTAATAGCAGATCTATTCGAATCTGATGAAGATATGTTTCAGTCTTTGTCTTTAATGAGAGAGATAGACTTCAGATACGCATTTAGTAACTTGGCTTATACGCCAAGTAAAAAGACTTCTGGAACAATTCCAATCCTTATCACGATTTTCCTTTAATGCTGGTCTTTAATGCTGAGAGGCAGGGCTTAAATTTGATGGCCGTATGACCGTATTTAGAGATTTTTGCCGTAAAATACAATCAAAATTTTAAGAAGATTGTATCAGATGAAAAGAGAGATTTTGGGTAGACTGTTAAAATTTATATAGAATTACAATGATAGATATATTTGATTTATATATAAGTTTACTTACACTAAGGTATATCATAATGTTTTAAGGGCACCTTTGAATAGATAACCGTCATTAAAAAAACTGTTGACAGGAAAGGTCGACCGTCAAATTTAAGCCCTGCTGATAGGTAGATGCTGAAATGAGGATACGGAGCTGTCAGGAGTAGCTGGCAAACTGGATGATTACAATCTCCAACAAATAGCTCAGAATCGCATAGTACCCAATTGACTTCGATTGGAAATCAGAAGTCGGGAGATATCGTTCAACAATGGCAGCTCAGGTGAAGCCACCCCCCAATCGTATTCGCAAGAATCACACACTGTATCGTCGTCTTCTGTGGATATAATCTGCTGGCGCAATGAATAAGTGGGAACTGTAGATATGTGAATGCGAACAGAAAATTGTATCGAGAAATGACATGAATCAGTTAATAGGAAGTATGATGTATATTTTAACCTGTCACTGATCAAACCCATCAATCTGTTTGGATTAGCTAGATTTGATCTCTCTCGTTAGAAGCCTCTTGCTATATTGAGAGAAGCTTGTCAGCTTGAATGGAAATTAGAATTCTTTCACTCGATTAAATGAAGTTGATTGGAAAGGAGATTTCTAACTATAAGAACAATGTCCACTGTAAGTTTGTATCTATTATTAAGTTTAGATTGTATATATCGCTAAAATAGTATTCATTTGTTTGCACATCATTTTAAATTCGTGCACAAGGATTTACATATTTTCTATTCATATAATCTACATATCATTATTTTTTTGATGTGTGTAGCAGCTTTATTCATTCATCTGGTATCAAATCTAGATGCTGTAGAGACAGTAACATGAAAAAGAGTTTGCTGTGGTTTGCAGAAGTGCATGTTGCTTTGTGCAGAATTATTTTATTACAGCAATGTGAGCAGCCGCAAGAAAAAAATAATTTTCTGGTACAAAAAGTAGTGCTGAAGTAAAGTGCTGTTTTTATTTTCTCATATTAAAAAAGAGGAGACAACTTGTTAAGGTGAGAACAGTCATATAAAGCAATTTGAACTGAGACTAGTGTAAAAAGGAATATGATCAAACATTTGTTTTGCTGCTACCAGCAAAGTAAAAAGTATCTCTATTCATCCATGTGTTGCAGAGTGGAAGGATTTCCCTGATAAGGATGTGGTTGTGGGTGTGGTTAACTCTACTGGAGTGGGGGGTGTCCGTCCTTAGCCTTCTTTTGTTGATTCTGTGAAGTGCGAGAGGAATACGGAGGGCTTTGTGCATCCTTGTGCAGTCAATGCTCCTGTTGCCTCTCTTGGTGAGGAATTTGAAGAAAATATTGCCTTTTACTCTAAAAATTCTCTTATTTATAGATTTTACTATTTATGGCCTTCCCTCCCAAATTTGTATCTTTGGATCACCAACCATTGGTCTCCTCTGGTTGATGGTCCAATGGAGATTTACCCTTCTGCAAGGGGTTGTTTTGTTGTGGGTTTCAACTCTCCTAATGATAGACAAGTTATTCTTGACTTTGGCTTGTGGGTTTGGGACTCTCATCCCCTCTCCATTAGACCTTGGGTTTATTCTTTTTATCCTTTGAATGAACCCTTATATATTTTTCTTGTTTGGGTAAGATTTCCTTATCTTCCCTTATAGTTCTGGTGCTCCTCTACCTATGTGGGCATTGGTAATGCTATTGGTAGGTTCTTGAGAGTGGATAAGGCTTACAAGAATTTTACTCATGCCTTCTTTGCTAGGATCCTAGTGGAGGTTGATCTTTCGAAGGCTCTACCTAGTGAGGTAGTCTTGCAGGTTAATGATTGGTCATGGTCTCAAATGGTGGATTACAAGGGTCCCCCATTTCATTGCAGACATTGTTTTATTTTAGGTCACTTGGCCCGTGATTGTTCTCGTGGCTCCTACACTATTTCCTCTTCTACTTGGTGGAAGAACTCACTTTGTGAGCACTTAACAGTACACCCTGCTACTATTTATGATTCTTCTGATGAAGACTCAAGGCCTCCTTCTCTGTCTAAGAAGAAAAATAATATTTATGCATCACACGAATCGGTTATGGTGGATGCTGCTCTTCCTATGGATACATCAAGGTAATCTCTAGTTATGGTTGTCCCTAATGTTGTTAATTCTACTTCTTTGGTTGCTCCTGTTTTGGAAAATGATGCTGCAAATCCTACGATTTAAGACTTGATTTCAGATGCTTCACCTAAAGTATCAGTTGTTCCTCTTGTTTGCTACTCTAGAGGGGAGTCTTCTCCCTCTTTTCAAAATTTCTCAATCTCAGTTTTTTATTCTCCTTGGACAACAGTTCATAGAAAGAAGAAGCAGTTCATAGAAAGAAGAAGCATTCTTCTAATAAAGTTATGGTTTCATTTAACTCACCATATGAGGCCTTAACTAGTTCAAGTGTTGTTTCTTAAACATTTTCTCATAGTTTGTTGTTTCTGACTGGTTTTGTGTTGGTTGTTGTTTCCCTCGGTTAGCTATGTTGGACCAGTCTATTTTGGTAAGTTATTTTGCTCTATTTTTCCATTTTGTATGGGTCAGGGCCCTTCCCCTACTTGTCTAATAAAAAACAATAAGAATTAAATATTTAACACATTCTTATCATCATTTTATAGGAATTAGATAGAGCTCTAATTTTAAAATTGATTTAATATTTCTATTCAATACTCTAAGCATAAAATAAAGAGTTTCAAATAGTATGTGTATTCCCTCCCTCAATTTACATGTTATGAAAATGATCTAGAAAGTTTCAAAGAACATATATATTCCATCATTTTAAAAATTAAAAGTTTGATATTCTTTATGTAGCATGATAGATCAAATTCCATTACTTCTAGTATTAATAAAATCAACCTAATTATTAAAAAATATTTTTTATACTCTTTTTATCATTAAAAAATACCTTTACAACTTTTAGTTGTTAAAATTAATTTTTTTATCAACATTTTTAATTAAATTTTTTTATTAAAAAAATATCTATTAATTTTTATTTAATTAATTAATAAATATTATAATTATAAAAAACATCAATCATGAACAATTAAAACCCACAAAGATTCAAATATAAATTAAAATTATTTAGTTGTATTTAGTGTGAGATTTCAACTGGTATATTGTCCTACGCCACAAAACCTGCTGCTGTTTGGAAAACTGCGTCAGAAAACAATACTAGCTTCCAAAAAAATTGCGTCAGAAAATCATTTGTAAGGTATCAGTAGCCATTTTCTGTTGACCACCATTTGATCTAAATGTACTATTTCCTTTTTTTTTCCATGCACTCAAATTTCTCATCTGGAACACCCAAAGTTGACAGCAGTGTGATTATTTAATGGTCAAGAAAGGCAGGAAAAAATCTGCTCCAATTTAAAATATCCAATGTTGTATTCTTTGAATTGAACTTGAGCATGCTTCGTTCCTAAGATAATTTGTGATATGAAGTAGGATCAACTGCTACAACACCTTTATATCCACCATACCTTATCTAGAAAGCTGGAGGAGGGAGATACCAAATTCGCATATGTTAGCTATCTGTTCTACCAAACACAGAGAAAACTTCCCAATTCCATCTGAAAAACAGTATTTGATAATACAGACCTCGATATCAGGGATGAGGACAACTTCATCCTCCTTAACATTTATCCTCTTCCTAGAAGAGCTAAATGATTGCCCCATTCTTGTTGTGCACTTGGCTACATTCCTGATACAGCTAAACTCACCCATCCGTTTTCTGATGTTGTCATTTGAATGAAACATCTAGATTGAAATTTCCCTCAATTAATTGGTGGAGAAGGCTAGGAATTCAAACCTTTTGTTGCCTATAATAATGCCCTCCTTCAAAGTAGATAATATCCTATTCAATTTTAACAGTAAAGGCAGTAGAATGGAGCTTACTCTGGTTCTCAGATCAACAAAACATACTTTGAGGAAATCATCATTGTACTCTACAAACTGCCTTGTTGCCCGATTTGAAGTATTAAGCTCAGGGCCCAGAAAGTAGACCTTAGAAGGAGTAACTAGAGCCCTATGAAATTTCATTATGATAAAGGTCTAGAAATTGTAGCAGATTTCAACTCATTGTGTCTAGTTCACAACTTATTTAATTGATTTTGAAGCCATATTTTTGGTTCAAAACATGTCAACTTAAATTTATGCAGTTCTGCCAATACTAGATTTATGTGTAAAGTTGGTGTCTTGTCATTGTGTAGTAGATAAAAATTGAGGACTAAGTGTTGGGGCACTGAGTAACCCACGATGAATGAAATAATTGACTTGGAACACTATCTCAAAATGTAGATTATCACCCTCTGGAGCACTAATATTCAACACCATTTGTGGTAAGGGTGAAAATGAATTGCCACGTTCTAAAGTATAATTCACTTTAATACTATTGAAACCAAGAATATGTTACCGTTCCATTTCAAGTTTATAAGAACCACATATGCAAATTAAGTAGGCTCCCTCATATGTGTAATAAAAGGTTACCGTTCAACCTTGCAATAGCAGCAAAGTCGTTCTTCCTTGAAATTTTATTACGATAACAGTATTATGCATAAAAAATGACATACAAAGAATATGAGATAGGCTATATGTTTGGCCACTAGAAATAGATGTCCAGTGTATAAATCGGGTGAAACTATACATTTTACATGACTTAAAATAAAATGATTAGGACGAAATCTCTGAATAGAAATGCATCTAACAAAGGGGGTATTACAATGCGGAAATTAAACATACCTGAAAGAGAATAACCTGTCTCCCAGTTTCTTTCAAAATGCATGTATCGCTCTGAATGATGTCTTGAAAATTAAACTCCAACTTATACTCCACCCCACTTTCAGTAACAAAAAAATTTACAATTTTTGTTTTTATTGCAAACTCAGAAACAACATCAGTTGCAAACAACTTCATTCCGCCAATTGAGTAAGTAGAACTGATGAATTTTTGAAGATTGAAGGAAAAGAAGAAAAAAGCACAAATTGGCCAAATGTGTACCTAGTAAGCAAATGAAGCAATGCCAAAAACAAAACCAGGAGGGGTCATGCATGGTTCATGTTAGATCTTCAAAATTACAGAGTAAGGATACCATGGGTGCAATCTAATTTTACATGTACTCTCCATATCAATAATTGAAGATCTTCTCATTATTTTTTATGAAATCCAAGTCTGTTTAATAGATATTCTTATGGTCATAAATAACATGAGTTGTAGATAAAACATTCAATTCAGATCAAATATGTATTGTATAATTCTCCATGGATAAAATAACCAAATCTAGTACTTGACACCCAATTCTTAGAGATCAACAAAAAAAAAAAAAAAAACTATAACAATAGTTTTAATAATTTGTCAATAATATAAATTAAAGTAAATTATATCAATATAACATAAACTTTATAGAACTATAACATATAATAGTAAAATATCAAAAAAATAAATTTCTTAAAATAACTAATAATAATAAATGAATAAAGTATTATTAATAATGATATAATAAAATAATGTGGTTTTATAATATATGTAAAAAAATCTTATAATTGATTTTTTTAAACATTTTTGCACAATGAAGTTTGTATTTTATTCATACAAACATAGAAGTAGAAGTTAAATTTAAATTTTAACAATCACATTTATACCTATATTTAGAAAGATTTTATTTACAACTATCATTGATTGCAAATTCAATGTTATTTCAACTCAACTAGACAAATGTAATATAGTATTATAAATATAATATAATATAATAGTACAATATAATGATAATATAATATAATTTAGAGTTAAAATTATAGTTGCATTTAGAGTTAGAATCATGGTTGGGGGTGCAATTAGAATTAATCATTTCAAACTTTTGGAAAATAAATATTTTTTACATATATAATTTACTTAAGTTATTATAATGCATATCAACCAATACAATAATAGTCACTATTAATGCACAATGATAAATTAGATGAGAAGTTTATTATTTAGTTCACTTAAACACCTATCTTCATTAATGATGTCCTAGCAATAGTAGTCAGTATCAATGCAAACCAATAATTTAAGTAATAAATTACTTATTAATTCACCTAAATATTTATTCTAGTCAATTATGTCCTGTTCATTCCTTTATTTATCAAAAAGTTCCTTCATCTTGAATGTTCAATGCAATGAAAAATATTACAACAGTGTCAACTTCTCTTGCACATTTTTGGAGCTCTTGTTTTATATGTATCTGTTATTAGTATAAATTTACAATAATAGAGAAATAAAGAAAGTCTATTATAATTTCTAAGTAACAAAATCATTAAAAAATAATAAATTAATGTCTAAAATAAAATAATACTTCTTATTTTTTTACAAACACTTTATGTGCATATAATTCAATCTTGTATGCATATACAAATATTAACATTGTGTTATTTCAAAATTACTCAAACAGACTAATTTTTCCTATAACTTTTGCCTCTTCTGGAAGTGAACTAGTTTTCTCAAAATATTTAATATTACATTATAATGATGCATAATTTAATGGGTAGTTCATTCTTATAACATCTAAATGAAATTTTACTTTATATATTCCCCAGGCTTTAATGAAGTTTTATTTATTTCAATAATAAGAGATTGAATTGATTAAAGCACATATAGTTAAAATAGCTAGATAACCCTTGAAATGCCATCAAAACGTTGTTTTCATATTTGAATTTGGGATTTTGAAGACAATTGATAAAAGTATTCTTTATTCACTAAGTAATAAATTTTTAATATCTATTTCAAATTATGATCATGAGAAAATGCTTAGTCATACTCATGTTAAATTATTCATTATTTTTTAGAAATATTTTATGTTATTTATTGCAATAGTTATTACTAGTCTAAACAATTTAACATATGAACACTAATCTTGTAGTCTTCAAACTAAATTAACTAAATTGTTGTTTTGTGTCAGACGATATATTTAATATATTTGTATCTATTTATTATGCTAATTTAAATAAGAATATTATTTAATAATTTATTTAATGTTTCATATTATTCAATTAGAAGGATTGAGTAAACTTTGAGAACTAGCAAAGAAAACAATATTTTTCAATAATTATCATTATTATTGACTAATCTTATATCATGTAATATGCATGCGTAATAAAATTTGATAAATTTTAGAACATTTAATATCCATAATTAATAAAATTTAATAAAAGTAATTGAGTTATAATTCTTTTTTTTTTTTTTGCATAATTTGTATTTGTCTTAGACTGATAATTGAAAACCAATTAAATGATAAAACAATCATATAAATAAACATAAGTGATGGTCAAATTTTAAATTTAGTTATTTTTAAACCACTCAAAATCTAGTGATCAATAAAAATATGTCAATTATTTATTATTTTTGGAAAAAACAATATATAAAATTACTATGGACTGTTAAAAAATATGATATTAAGTAAAAAAATTATAATCCATTGTTGAAAATGTTATCCATCCCCACCAATTTAAATTCTATCATAAGTAAACAGTCAGATAATGGCAAGTATCTGTCAGATAATGGCAAGTATCTGGAATTTCTTAAATGGTGGATTACAGCTGCTCTACAACATTATTTTCATGTCAAATACTCAATTGTAATCTGATTACAGATATAACAAAAAATTATAAAAACTTTCAGACTCATTCCACAGTCCACGCCGTAAGCGTTTCTTGTACAATACATTGTAAGCTTGTAAGAGATATTTTTGTGATTGGAATTCGATACTATTTTATCTCATACAAAGCACATGAAGCCAATGGTACGCCATGCAAAAGTTATTGTGGGAAGCTAATATAAGGAACTATAATTTGATTTTATTCTAATTTATGTCATTGAAGACCAGTTTTTTGTGATTTGAAATTTTCTGTTGTTTCAACTCATCAAAAGCACATGAGCACATAGGACATTGAAAATGTTAAAACATATGCAGATACCAAACAAAAAAAATCATGACAACGTAACAGAGAGAATCATCAAACTTGTATGAGTACAATAATTCATGATCAAATCTTTCTAATTATTAAAAGTAAAGATATATTATTAATCAGAAAACAATTCTATATAAATAGATGGATGTTGGTATAAAAATATTCAGACTGAAGGAGATTCCATGATTACCGTCACTCTAATCAAGAATAGAAGTACTATAAATTAAAAATCCAAGAAAATTTTAGAATTAATTTTCCCTTGGCTTGATGTTTTGTACTCCTTTTCAATAAATCACTGCTACCATGAGGGAAACAATCTAGTATAATTTTTTATACAAATTTTGCAATAGACCATCCTCCCAAGGTAATCATTGGATTCACACAAATCATGGGAGGGATTAAACTGTACGAAGGACTAATCAAATATTGTTCCTTTGATACTTGGACATCATCTTATTGACAATATATCCAATCGACATATCCCTCAACATTTGTAAATGTATACTCACAAGCCCATCATAGACAATGGCATGCAATTCTTGATCAAAAATACAAAACAGATTTTGCAATGTTCACATCTCAGAATACTTATTGCCTGAGATGGAGACTCCCTAAACACAACAATCCAAGCAAGATGAATCATGTGATCAAGATGTCGTAATTGGGAAAATGGGGGACCATCATCCCTAATAAATATGCTTTGAACCAACTGGATTTGGCCGTTTGCTTTGGTTCTCCACTGGTGGCAAGTACCATTCAAGCCATCACTGGGTACACCTTGCTCGAATAAATGAAAAAGAGTCTTAATGATAACAAAGTAAGATACACCTTCCTATGAAATGTAATGGACCTAATCCAAGAGACATGAATTGTAAAGGAATAGAGGAGAGTTATGTAGATTAGAAATATAGAATGCACAGTATGGGGCAATAGAGCACAATGACGTAGAGAGAAACAAGGGCATAGGGGGTGTGTTCATTAGTACAAAGTTGGATGGTTTCGTAAGTTTAACTGTTTAAACTAAGGAAATCGAGGAGGGCTTGATGAGAGATTAATAGAACTAGTTTTAGCCATCGTTAAATAGTAGTTGCCTTCTTCCTCAACCTTGTTGTGAAAGAATAAGAAAAATTGTTCAAGTGCTACATTTCTTAATTCAGCAACCTCCACTACATGGGGAAACAACACTCCAAGTTTCAACGATGGCCATTTTCTTAGTCATATTAATACTTCTTTCCTTGAGGGATGATCTTGCAAGGGAGCTTGGTATAGGGCTTGTTACCATTTCATTGTAAATATTTAACTGTACATATACTATACATTGGTGAAGAAGAAGTATTACTAACTCTCAATTTTGTCTTTATTATATTTTAAGAATAGCTTAAGGCCTTTGAAGGAGCCATTATGAAAAGAACTAAGTAAGGTTATTTAGGACTCACAATAGCTAGAACCATATGAAGACCTCAAGCATGATTATCTTGCCTCACCTCAAGTTAGCTTTTGTAATGGAAATTAAAATAATTTTGCAAAATCAATGGCACAGATCATAATGTTGCCAAAAATTGTATGTCTCTGTAATACTATTCTGCAACATTTTTTTCAATCAACAAGATTGTTATTTTTTTATTCAGTAAGAACATGTGGTAATCAAATATAATGGTAGTGTTCCATTGAGGATCAAAGTTCAATGAACACAGATAAATTTTTAGTTTCCCTTACCTTGCAAATATTTGTATAAATGCAAGTTTAATGGAAATTTAGTTTGTTACACTAGAAAATGATTTTTTCAAAATGTATTTTTATTTTTTTGGTAAGAAATGGTTGTCACCATAATCTTATATTACTCAAAATGCAAGTAAAAAACCATCTTGCTAGCATTCAACAAGAACTTCGCAACAACGTACCCTCATTATAATTATTATTCAAACAAATGTATTGCAATTGTAAATGAAGACTATTAATAACTATATTTAGTGGTCTACATTATATTACACTTAAGATTGCTCAATCATGGAAGTAAACACGATAATGTAATCAAATTATATTTAATTTTTATTATTAAGTATAAATTTGAACTATATATTACTGCTTATTCACCAACAACAATGGCTTATTCACAAGCAACAATTTATCATTGAAAATTCACCATCAATGATTCATTGTAGGAAAATTCACCACAATGACAAATACATCACCTAAAAAATTCACCACCAACAATTCAGCTGTGAATAATTCATCACCAACAATAATGGATTATTCACCAACAACAATTCAGCTATGAATAATTCATCACCAACAACAATGGATTATTCACCAGCAACAATTTATCGTTGAAAAAATCACCATCAACAATTCATTGTAGGAAACTTCACCACAATGACAAATAAATCACATGAAAAATTCACCACCAACAATTTAGCTATGAATAATTCATCGCATCAACATTTGAAAAATTCATGAGTTTTCCACTAGATTTGTCATGGCAATGAATTTTTTGGCAGTGGTGAATTTTTGGATACACAAGTTTCTTCTTATTATATTTTATGACTATGAGAAATCAATTAAACCTAAATATGATAGAAGCTAAAAAAATATCAATTTGTACACCTATTATTGGAAAGAGACTTGCCTTAAAATATTTTTATATTGGAGAGCATAGAATATATTTATTTATAAAAAATGTCAAGATCTAATAATCATGTAAATATGTAAAATATGTAGACATATGTGTCTGTATATGATAGATACTCTAGGATTGACATTAAATATACTTCATATATCAAATTACAACCTTCTAATTTTATTTCATCATACAATACAATTAGAAGATGGATAAAGGCAACATAAAAACCTTCATTTTCTTCATTAGAAACCACCCCTCTCTTTTATCTCCAATCCCCAATATAAATTTAGCATGCCATTTGTATCACTAAAATCCTTTGAATCCTCATATACTGTAAGCCATCAAAGTAAAATATATCTAGAATATAGCTTTCCATTAAAGTTTATATAGTCTACAAATCTATGGTAGTACCCTCTTAGAAGCACTTTATTAATAAGAATATTAGATGACAAGGGATTCATATGGAAACTATGTTTATTCACTACCCATGTGTTAAAATTCCATGTAGTTTGTGTTGTCATTGATGTTAATAGGTCTATATTGTTTCATTGATGTCAATCTTTGGGATGCTTTGATTTTTTGCATTATGTTGTCATTAGTAGTCTCGCTGGTGTCAATCTCTAATGTTACCTTGATAGGCATGTGTGTGGTCGAGCTATTATATTGAAATTGGTTTTGTTGTGAGGAAAAAGTGTTGTAAATGATGAGATGATGTTTATGGTGCTTGGTTTCCAAGTGATTTTGAGAAATTTTGAATAGAAGAGGAAATAGTATGGTAAAGAGTGTTCAATAGAGTAGAGTATTGTTCTAGTTTTTGCTCCGCATTTATTCTATATCAAGAATATCTTCTTATGCAGTTGGGATATTTTTATTAGAGGTGTTAAGAGGTGTTATATCCAAATTTTCTTATCATGGATCATTGTGCAAAGAAATTTGTGTTCACTAGTGTGTGAAATGAGAAAGACTGTTGTTAGTTAGAAATAGTTTTGCTTCCCATTTCTCTAGAATGTGGTTTCTAGTCTTGTAGATCTAAGAGTGTTCTTACATTTCTCATATCTATCATTATTATAATTTATTCAATTTTTTTTGCTCCACAAGGTTGGATTCATGTGTTACAATATGTGGAAGGTTAACTGGGTGTACAAGATGAATATGTTTTTTCAAGTGAAAGTTGTTGCAAACATTTTTTTTGGATTTTAAGATATTGATGGAATATTCTAGATTATGTTTGAGTGTTGTGTGTTGTTTGTGATTCATCCTTGGATAAAATAAAGTGTGTACTTAAACACATGTTCAATGGTGTTTACACAAGTCCAATTGACCTTAGGTGTTTTTACTAATTTTATATATACTCTAGTGTTTTTGGAAGTATGGTGTGGCATCTATATGAGAATTTAGGTCTAAGTTAAGATTTGATGTGGTTCACCTTCATTCCTCTCCACTACGAGACTGTTTTGGTGCCGACCTAATTTGAATTTGCAAGTTTGAGGTGCATAGTTGACCTTGTAGATTGTTTTTAAGGTTCAAGATGGTATATATATTGAGTTGATAGAGGATGCATGCACTAAGTGTGTGTGATGTGAGTTGTAATGTGAAGTATGAAAGTGTGAAGTGTAGTGTGAGATTTAATGAAAAAGAATACTCAAAGAAATGAGCAGAAGGTGTCTACATTCTTCAAAGAGAGTGTATGTATTAGTGGTATAATGGTGAGAATTTTTTATTTCTTTGAGATGGATTTCTTATTTTAACAATCTTATTTATTCATTTCTATAATCTGGAAATAATCCCTTCTTTTCTTCTAGGCATTGAGCCCTTCAGTAGTGATCCTATTGTATTCAGTGTTGTAATTACATTATATAGTGAGCCAATCCTGACTATGGGTTTTTCCCTTGTTGGATTTTCCATGTAAATCTGATGTTCTATTGTATGTAGTGTTATTGTGTTTTTATTTTATTTTATTTTATTTCATGGTAAATCACTATAATAGATTAAAGTGTAATAAGGTTTATGTGGATTTGAATGTTAATGAGGGCTTTGATGTTTTAATGAACAAATGATTCACCCCCCCTCAATTATATTATGCATTCAACAATTGGTATCATAGCAAGGTTCATTGTAAGAAAGCTTTAAAGCTACTTGAGGTAGATCTAGGATGACACAGAACAAGGAGGCCCTTCTATTTGATGGATTATATTATGTATTTTGGAAGACTCATATGTAAGCTTTCCTTGTTATGCTAGGGTTTGAAGTTTGGAAGTGTATTGAGTCTGAATATACTATGCCTAAGAATGGTTTGATCATTGATGATGAGATCAAGGCCTATGATATTAATGGAAAAGTAAGGTATTCTCTTTTGAGTTGTCTTTCTAATAGTTAACTTGTGAAATTTATGAATCTCAAAATCTGCTAGTGAGATTTGGAAGAAGCTAGAGAGTATGTATGAAGAAGATGAATAAGTCAAGAAAGATAAGATGTAGAACCTAAAGATCAAGTTTGAAACCCTGTGGATGTTATAGGATGAAGGTATAACAAGATGCATGCATAAAGTGGATGAAGTTCTCAATTCCATTAGAGGCCTTGATGGAAAACTTGAAGAAGATGAAGCAGTAAAGAAGGTACTGAAAACTCTACCTAAATCTTATAGTCATAAAGTTTCTACTATTGAAGAAGATCAAAATTTAAATCTATATTTTAGAGATCAATTGTTTTTTTCTTTAACTAATTTTGAATTGAGAAAGTTTGGTCCAAATGATTCAAAGAATGAATCTAATTTTAATGTTGGAAAAGCTAAAAAGAATGAGGAATTAGATCTAGATGATGTTGATGATATAGAAGCAAAATTTGTGATGAGATTGAAAAAGGGCACTAGAAAATTATAGAGATAAGTTATCTTTCAAATGTTTCAATTGTGGAAAGATTGGTCATTATACTTTAAGATGTCCTGTCAAAGCTTCAAAAGATAAATATAAGGAGAACATACATAAATTAGTTAAGAGAAGTAATTATGTTAAAGAGGATGTCAATATATTTGATGATGAATCTAATCACCCTAATGATGAGGATAAAAAATTCTTGTTCATGGCTCTAAATGATGAAACTAATTTTTCTAACCCTAATATATGTATGAAGGAAAGTACTCTATTAAAAGGTCATAATATTGAAGGAGAAATGGTGACTAACTTTCACTCCAAAGAAGAGAAGAATAACAAGATCATTGACAGTGGATACTCAAATCAAATGACTGGCAATAAGATATTTTTTTAAACTTGAGAAAATTGAAGGAGGTCTTGTTAAGTTTCGTTATGATACATCTGCTAAGATATGTGGAAATAGTTCAATCATTTTTTATGGAAAGAATAATACAAATGATGTTCTTTATGTTAAGGTTCTCTAGGATAACCTCTTATGTGTAGGTCATATGCATACCAAAGGATATTACCTTATATTTCCAAATGATTGTTGTGAGATCATAAAATGATTTGAAACACTAGTTGTTGTGAGAATAAGGATAGATGGAAATATTTATTAGCTCAAGGGTTTTAATGGTATGTGCTCTATGACCTGTTAATGAAAGTTGGAAATGGCATAGAAGACAATGTCACATCATTTTTGATAGCCTAGTAAGGGTCAATTCAATTCAATATGTGAGAGACCTACCAAAGATTACAAAACCTATAAATGTAGTTTGTAAGAAATTTCATATTGAAAAGCAAGCTAGAAAAAGTTTCAAAGTCAAAGAAAATATACTATTGGTCCTTTGGAGTTGGTGCATACAAAATTTTGTGGACCTACAAAAATAAGAAGTTCTCAAGGTGATATGTACTTCATTTTATTAATTGATGATTATTCTAGAATGGCTTGGATTACTTTTCTCAAAGAAAAATAAGAATCTCTAGATAAGTTTCTGGCATTTAATGCTATGCTTGAGAATGAAATGGATATGGGAATCAAAAGTTTGAGCATTGATAGATGTGGAGATTTCACCTCCAATGAGTTAAATAGTTTATGTGAAGTTTGAGGAATAAAGAGGAATTTGTTAGCTCCTAGGACTCCTCAGTGGAATGGAGTTGTTAAAAGGAAGAATAGATGTATTCAAGAAGCAACAAGAACAATGATGAAAGAAACAAACCTATCAAAAGTCTACAAGATAGAAGCAATTCATACTGTAATCTACATACTTAGCAGAGCATAGGAAATAACAAAAATTTCACAGACTCCCTATGAGTTATGGTATGGAATGATTCCAACTATCAAATACTTCAATGTATGGAAGAAAATGTTGTATCAAGAAAGATTAATAAAACTTAGGAAAGTTTTATGCAAGATTTGATGAAGGACTATTCCTTTGATATTCTCAAAAAGAAAAGCTTACCAATGCTACAACATGCCTTAAGTTGGCTCACATATGACATACATTCTTCTATGCTATCTTTAGCATTGCATTTTGGGGGAAACCCCTTTTCATGAGGTAGCTTCATTTGGAAACATATGACTTGGCATATGGATTTTCAAACAAGCTCTCATGTCTTCTTTATTGTTAGCATTTATCATTTGCTACTTTAAGGTAATTTATCACAATGTGGCATTAGCAATTTCTTTAAAGTTTGGGAAATTATCATTTTGAAATTTTTTACTATATATATTATGTTATATTATCATAGTTTCATTTTGTTCATAAGTGTTTAGCATAACACAACTTGATAACCTTGTGAAGCTCAAACACTTTTTATGGCCACCAAGCATAACACACTTTGCTTGCCTATGGAGCCTTGCATTTTGTTCATAGGTGCTTAGCATAACACAACTTGTTAAGCCTTATGAATTAGCTTAAAGTTCATTGTTTTTTTTTTGTGGTGGCTTATTGAATTTATTGGAGGTATAGCTTTGGTATGGTATGGGGGCCTAATAATATTATCTCATTTTCCATCCTTGGGGGCTCACCTAGTGGACAACCAAAGTTCTAATAGCCCATATGAGTGTGTGTATGTTTGTATAGTACACATCAAGTTCCATTTGTGAACCTTTTTGGACAAATAGCTAAGGTTTGATCCACATCAAGTTGGATAGACTATGGAGGCTTGATCCACCCTTTTTTTTTTTCTATTAGCCTATGACATTGTATTTTTGTGTATCGTGTCTTACAATTGCAAATCATACATCATGTGTGTGTCCCTTTGTGCTTATGTTGGTTTTTTATACAATTTTGATCTCGTGGGCTTGGCCACCTCCTTGATCTTTGTCATCCTATCTCACTAACATTGGTGCACTTTGGCCCTTCTTGATGCATATTTGTCTACTTTAGTGTGTGTTTGCACTTGTGCTCATCCTCTCACTAAAGTGGGGGCTAAATGTAGTGTAGAAAAATGTATCACTTTACATTTTCTCACTTTTTTGGGCCCTCCAAGTTAAAATAGACTTAATTGTATCTTAACTTAGTGTTGTAAAATGTATATATTTACACTTTCATGCTTATGTAGGGACCCCTTAATTAATTGAGCTCAATTTGTCCTTAATAAGCCCAATAATTCATTTGCAAGCTCATTTAAATTACATTTTTTGAAGGGGAAACCCAACAATAATTAATGCCTAAATATAACACGTTACATTCAACAATGTGTGTTCTAAGAATAGTGACATGGGACCCATTCGCCCATGGGTGAATGGGTCCTCCCTAAGCCTTGGAAACCAGTTTTAAATATGTTTTTGGTGGTCTTTTTATGATCCTAAATTCAAATTTCAAAGGTCACCTTGTAATGTTTGAATTTCAGGACATTAAGGATAAATGTTTATAAATACAAGGTTATTTTATCAAATTAGCATAAGATTTCAAGAGAAAAATTGAGTGAATAGCAAGTTTTCCAAACATTTTATTTGAAAAGAAAAATAGAAAAGTCCTCTTTCATAAAAGACACAAATTATGCAGAGGCTGCGATTTTTTAGGATAAAATCCCTCAAGTGTTCTCCAAAAAAAATGAACCCTAATGTAATCATTCATAGCTGCATCATGTGGTTTTATTCTTTTATTTCAGAAAGCAGCCAAACCCACAAGGGCTTTACATAGAGAGATGTTTGAATGGGTGAAGAGGAATGAAAATATTACTTGGGAGTTTTGAGAGGCCATGGCCATGGACTAAAAAAACTGAAAAAACCATGAGAAGGCTAAGTTCTATGCTTACCTCGTGGGATTTTTGTAGATTCAATAACCTCAAATAGGAGGCCACCCAAAATTTCAACCTTAACTCCTCAATATCAGTCACAAAACATAGAAGGAGATCTAGCTAAGTATGGTAGTGCAAAGGGTTGCAAAATAAAGTAGTAGTCCATGGGAAAACCAAAAAAGAAAAATGTTTTCAAAACAAAATGAGAAAAGAATATTTGAACAAGTGTAAACGTACCCATGGACTTGGTGTTTTTTAAGTATTTAAATAGAGAAACCCACCTCCAAAATGATAGAGAAAGCTTTAGAAATATCGTAGAAGGAAGTCTCCAAAAGCTCAAGCCAAAACCATCCATGGTGGCCTTGGAGCAAAAGAGAGAATTAACAAAGTGTTACAGAAAATAAAATGCATAAGTGAAAGGAAAATCCATGGGCTAACATCCTATAGATACATTAAAAATGGAGGGAATGAAAAATCCTTTCATCTTTTGCTAAGAGAGGTACTCACCACATGAGTTTCAGGTAGAAGAACATTTTGGAACGCCCAAAAAGCCAAGTGAAAACCCTAGCCCTAACCATAGTGGAGTGCAATGAAAAGTTTTTGGAAAATCAAAATCCAAAATGAATTGGAGTGAAGGGCCACTGACTCCTTTTTTTTTAGGACTTTATTTCCCTATGTGGTTGGCCTTGGTGAATTTTTCCACATATTTTAAACTTTTATGCCAATTATATTAATACCATGGTGGTATTAATTTTTTTCACATTTTACAAGCCTAAGGGTTTCATTCCTTAGTATGTTTTTATGATTTTTGAAGAAAACCATGTGTCTATATGTCTTAGAAGTTTTTTATGACTTTTAAATAAAATAAAATGTCATGCGAGCCACTAATCCTTTACAAAAGATAAATCATATATGCCACACATTCCTTGACTTTTGCAAGGTCATAAATCAAAGCCAAGTCAGGAAAAGCTAAAACTGCAAAACATTGTACGACCTTATTAAAGTAATGTTTTATAAATTACTTTAATAAGTGTTAGTTAAAATGCAAAAAATTTAATCAAATACTAAGTGTCCTCATAGAAACTTTCAATTTAACTTCTATTTTTGTTTGAGTTCCAACTGGGAAAATTGGAAAGATTTAGTGAACTGAGCTTTTTGTTTTTTATTTTTAGTTAGAATTAAGTGATTTTTGAGTCCTTTTGGGTCGATCCACTTGCAAGGGAAATTCACCACCTATTTTCACTCATATTGGGTAAGTTCTGGGCCATATTTTTGAGGGTTTTTCCTTTCCTTGAAAATGGGACTTTGGTTACTATTTTGGTGAGCAGTTAACTAATATTTTTCCCATTCACTCATGGAAACTTATTGGAGAAAAATTTAGTTTTTTCTAAGTTCAAATTATTGCTTCTTCCTCTCTTGAGTATTGTAGAGAGCTTTGTAATAATTTTTAACTCATATTTTCATCATATGATTATGTAACTCCTTTCAGGTCAATAAAAGTAGTAGTGCATTCCTATCTCATTATTTTTGTGTCAATTTGCAATAAATGATTTGATGTTTCATTGTGATTCTAACTATTGAATCCTTTTTATGCCTCATTATTATAAATTTGTGTGTAGAAATTTCATGTTATGTAGGTTGTACATGTGTTTAGTTTCAATCCTTCATACAAATAACTTTTGTATTGCACATGTTTCACATGATATTGTGAGAGTATTTAATGTTTTTTTTTAGAGTTGATTACATGAGTTGAATTAGTGAATAAGTTTTAAAATTTCTAGTGCATCACCCTTTAGGTTTTAGGATTTTCATTTTAGTTATCTTTCTATCCCTTTCCTCAAAAAATTTAGTAGTTTTAGGTGATTTACCAGGGGAACTAACCCTCTCTAGAGAGTCATTCTCATTATAAGCCCTCCACAACTTGATAGTGTTTCCATGTTACATAGGATAGTTTAGTCTAACTTGACTAGGATGCAATCCTTATTGATAATAGCTACTTCATTTGATTGTGTGTTAGGAAATTATTGTAGATCACTTTGAATCATCTTGTGATTAATGTGGGGAGGCTTGAATAAGGTACCATTAGGATATCTTAGTAGGAGTATTCTTTAGTTGTTCAATAAGATCATACTCCTTTCCATTTTGTGGAGGAAAACGAGGAGGACCTAGTAAGATAGGATTAGGCAATGAGAGGGATGTTGAAGTTGTTTGTCTTCATTTTAGATTATTTCTAGTGTTATATGTATGAGAAATGATATTATGACTTGGCTATTGCAAAACTTTATTCTTAGGTGAGTAAAGGATAAGTTTCAAGGATTTTTTTTGAGTTTGAGGTTTTTGTGAAGGTAGGTAGAGGATGCGTTGAGGTTGAATAATATTAACTTCCCTTAGTGAAGGAGAGTCTAATGTTACTTCATAATCTTCATCTAAGGGCACTATATCATTATTGTCAACATTATCCTTTTCTTGTACCATGATATATTCCCTAGGAGGAGATATTTTAGGAGAAATACAAGCTAGATGTTCATTACATTCAAAGGTTGGTTCTTCTAAAATGACTTCATCACATGTAAGGGAGGTTAGAATATCTTCTTTATCAATAGTGGGGACATTAAGAGAAGGCTCATTTTGATTGTCCTTTTCCTCAAAGTCTCATTCTCTTGTGCCATACTATCTACCCTAGTAGGAGAACTTGTAAGATGTTCATCACATTCCATGGTTAGATTTTGTAAAGTAGCTTCATTACAAGTAGGAGAGGCATCAAGGGAAGGGAAATTATGATTTTCATGCTTACCAAATAGATCTTTCCAAATGGTAGGAGCTTTAGGGAAGGGAGGAACAAGATTCTCATGACTCTCAATAGGTGCATGTTCCAACACCAAGCTATCCTCTTCACATCGAGGAGGAATATTAGGAGAAGCAAAAACTTGATTCTCATGGCTCTTTATGATGTAATATTCTTTTGGTAAAATATTCTCACAAGAAAGGGATGAATGGAGACTAGGTAAGTGATGTTTAGGAATGTTTCTATGATCTTATCTTCTTGTGGCATAATATCTTCCCAAGAGGGAGGAGGAGAGAGACAATCAATACTCTCATGATTCTCATTGATTATATCTTCTTTCACCAAGATACCTTCGTTACTAGTAGGAGAGGTATCGATAGAAGAAAAATTATGGCTTTCATGATTATCTATGCTTGTATCTTCTTGTATCATACCATTCTCACCAATGGGAGAGATAATAGGGTATGAGATAGGAAATGCAATATTAAGGATTGTGTCAATGGTTTGATCCTCTTGCTCAAAGATGTTCTCATAACTAGGAAAGATAGTGGAAGGATGGCTAACATGTTTCTTAATGACCTCATTGTTCTATTCTAAATTGAATTCATAAGAGGGGATGATGTACTTATGTAATCCATTCTTAATCATATCAAAGCCACATCACTTAAAATGAAATATGCTAATATGCAAAAGTAAACTATCTAATTTATGCAATTCTTCAAAAATGTAAACAAATGGTCCACATTTTTGAAGATTTTTACTACTAAAAGGAATTTTTGAAATTCTTTTTGAAAAAGATGACTACACTACATGGATGATTTGACCTAGATACATAAAACATAAGTTACTAAAACTTTCCAGATTGATACTATATGTTACCAATAGGCTTAGGAAGCACAAAAATGAGGTTTTTATGTTGGAAAAGGTGGCTTAAAATCTAGAATGGGACTAAATTGCCCAGAGGGGCGTATGAGTCCAAGTTAGGGCTTTTTCACAATGTTTAGGAAATTTTAGGTGTTTTCTATGCTTTCTAGTTTGGATGATATTAAAGAACTAAATGTAAATGTAGATTTCAGATGATTTTTAGTTATGTGAGATGCAAAAACACAACCTATGTGCACTTTCACTAATGCAAGATTTTGAAACCCTAGATGGAAATTAACTAGTGTGAAACCTAATGCAAAGTTAATGCAACCTAGATTTAAGGTGATAATGCACTCCAAATAAGAAATGATGTGTTCTAGATGTAGGTTTTCCAAAATGATTAGCTAAAAAATGGACACTCTATGGTTTAGGACATAGAACACCACTTTTCCCCTAATATCATTCAAGGATGACCTAGAGATATCAATCCAATGAAGAAAGGGGAAAGAGATTTGACTATAGGGATATCCTAGGGTATGGTTAATGACTAAGGATGGATTCACCACCAAGCTAGGGCTTGGAAAGACTAATGAAATTCAATATATAATGATAAAACCTAGTGATATGTTAAACTTAATTAAATGACCTAGGTAGAAATGCACGTAAATCAAAATAGAAAGATGTAAAATCAAAAGTGTGCACCTAGAAACATGTAGAGGCTTGAATGACTACCTGAAATGTTAAAAAAATTGATTTTGATGTGGAGTGGGATGCATATTCTATTATGGGTGATTTAGTCCCAAATCTGGGATTTTGTGCAGAAGCTGAAATCTAGAGAATGGGTGTCTGAAACTACCAAAACCCTAAAATTGGTTGTACTAGGACCCATATACACAAGGTGGTGTATTAGTCCTAGTGTGATTTTTCTAAAGCTTAGGGTCTAATTCTACTCTCCAATTTCTTCTCTTTCTGCCACGCCTTGTTTTTGGATCTGAAGCCTTGATTTCAAACCTATAGATGACTTTTTGTGAAGATAGTAACCTTGAAAATAAGGGGACAACTTCAAAAACACCTCCAATATTGTAATATAATCTTCAAGGGATCTTCGAGATCCAAGATACCTAGATTTTCAATCACACATCAAAGAGAAGAAATATTTGTTGTTTGTTAGAGGATAGCCTGGGTGTGCCTAGGTCAAACCCCTTTTAGGTAATGAAACCAAATGATGAGATAATGAAATAAGGACATTAAATATGAAGCATGGAACATGAAACATGAATGATGACACCATGAATGATGTCTTGTAAATCATAAATCTAACATGAAATGACCATGAAGGATATAGATCTAGATCTTGAGATAAGTGTAGAACAATGCATGACCTTGGATCTTGAATGCAACATGACAACACTAGCTCAATAACATGCTTGATGCTTGATATCCTTGAAATTATAATGGATCTTGAATTTCTACAATAAATGATGAAGAATCTACCCTTGAATGCCTTAGAGAAATGATCTTGAATACTCTCTTGATGATCTTGTAAAGTATTGGAATGCTTAACTCTTGATTTCTTTATTTGACATCATGAATGCTTAATGAAATAATGATTTGAGACCCTTTTTTTTATAGGAAATCCACTCAAGTTACTGTTTATTAGATCACAAAGGCTGACATTATAAAATTTGAATTTAAAACCTTGATTTCTTGCTCAAAACTCAAAAAAGGATCCAAATGGGACTCATATGCCCAAGGAGGCATATGGGTCCTACCTAGGTGGGACTCATATGCCCAAGGTGGTGTATGGGTCCCATAGGGCCATTTTGGAGAGGGAAAGTGTCAGGGAGCTAAGAGATTAAGTCTATTTGCGGTCTATGTTAGGATTTTGGTTAAAATATGCCTTGGGATGCATAATATAGGGTCTTAGGGACCTATTAATGATGATATAGAGGTCATAAATGCAAGATGGCCCAAAAATAAATGTGAAAGCATAAATAAATATACTTTACAACATCAAATTAAGGAAAAATTAGGTCTATTTATCTTAAAAGGGCCCTAAATCCAATGTGAACATGTACAACACATTACAACACTTAGATTAAGGTATCAGTAGATTCAAGGCCCCTAAATTTAATGTGAAGGTACATTAATGAATACAATTTACAACATTAAATAAAAGAAGAGTTAGGTTTATTTAGGTTAAAAATAGCCCAAGACCTAGTGTGAATGTGTTAAACACATTACAACACTAGTCAGGGTGGCATTAATTTCATTTTAACATTAGTCATTCCAAAATTAAGCATGAAAATGTACATGATGACACTTTTTGACACTACACAAGTTATATTGTTGAATCCAATCAAACACCTTTGCAAGATTGGTCAAGTGATCTTCCTTTTTTATGGACTTTAGTATTCTGTGTAAAATACTAGATCTAGGAAGAGGAAAGAGACTCCTCTTGTGGTTCCTAACTAGTAAAATAAATAAGGAAAAAGCTACAAGGGAAAATAATTTTAGTGTCTCTGATGATCAAGAGGAAGAAGAGGAGGATCTAATAGCAAAATTAGTAAGGAAGAAGAGAGGAAATGTCTCCTCTGGTGAAGGTGCTAGTTCTAAAAGAGTTCATATTGTATCATCCTCCGAAGAAGATGAAGAGCAGGAATTTGGTATTATGTGCATATCAGAGTAAAAACAAAGGAAGAAAATGTGTTTGAAGACACCTCTCCGGACCAAAGAGAATAGGACACTTTCATAAGTCCTAGACCTTGCTTCAAATTAGAGGCAACAATCAATGCTTTGTTAAATTTTGAGAACTTGTTGAAGCCTACAATAGAATGTTATAATAATATTGAAAAAGAGGATTAGGAAACTTTTCTTTTAGTTATCATTCAATATGTAATCATCTTGGTGTTGTTATATGGAGCCTAATCAAACTTGGAGGTTAAATTTTCCCCTTTTATTGGTGTGATTTCCCCCCAAATTATTTAACACTTGGGTTTGGGGACAACACCCCCAAAGATGAGGTTAAGGGTCAGCACCCCTTGTGGGGTCCAAGGGAAGCCCCCTTGGCATGCTCCCTATCATGATACAAGGCAGGGTCAAGGGGCAACGCCCCTAAAACCTCTCACGATTTTTATTATTTTATAAAGGCGTCAAGAGTTATTTTTCTCTATTGGTTGACATAGAAAACCCTATTTTGTAACTGACATAAGTCTTGATAAAAGGATAAGGTTTAGGATTTATGTTGATATTATATTGTAGCATTTGTAGCAGTATTGAGTTGCAAGGATTACTAGTTGTAATCAGTTTGATTTGCTAGATAATAATATTGGAATCTCTATTAGTGGATGTAGCCTGAGTTTGGGTGAACCATGTTAAAAATTGTCTCTCACTATTATTATTTCTATGTTTTCCATTCCTCTGTTTAATCTTTATTTGCATAATTTAATTGATATTTTCTACATGCAATTCCTAACAAGTGGTATTAGAGCAGGTTGTTTTTAGTTATACTCTACAAGAAGGTCTCATGGTTAAGTGGGAGCAATGTCAGATGACGGTAAATTGAAGGTAGATAAATTCAATGGGTAGAACTATCAGTTATGAAAGATGAAAATGGATGAGTATCTCTATCAGAAGGATTTATGGAGGCCATTAGAAGGAATAACCAAGAAACTAGCAACAATGAATGATGAGGATTGGAATTTTATGGACATAAAGGCATTGGGGGCTATTCGTTTATGCCTGGCACAATCGGTGGTGTTCAATATTACAACAGCAAAGACAACTCAAGAGTTGATAGAAACCCTCACAAAGTTATATGAAAAGCCTTCCACTTCAAATAAGGTATTTCTTATGAAGCATTTATTTAATATGAAAATGGTAGAAGGTGGGTCAATTATTGATCATTTGAATGAGTTTAATATGGTTACCAGTCAATTAAATTCTATAAATGTAAACTTTGATGAAGTTAGGGCTATTTTGATTATGTGTTCTTTTCCTAAAAGTTGGAATAGTTTGGAAATGGTTGTTAGCAATTCTATTTCTAGTTTGAATACATTGAAATTTGACGATGTTGTTTGTGTTATTTTGAGCAAGGAAATTCATAGGAAAAGCTCAGGTTGAACATCCACATTAGGCAGTGTTTTGAATGCAAAAGACAAGGGAAGAACAAAGGAGAAAGGAAACAATTCTGGAAGTCATGGGAAGTCACAGGTAAAATCAAAGGACAAAAGGTCCTAATCTAGACATAAGAAGGATTGTTGGCACTGTGGTAAGCCGGGTCATTTAAAGAAAGATTGTTCATCTTAAAAAAATAAAGGAGACAAAATGGAAGTAAAGAGGAAAATGTGGTAAGTAACAAATCTGATGAGGATGCTTTGATTCTTTCCCTTGATAATGCTGACGATTCATGGGTTTTAGATTCGGGGGCCTCATTTCATGCTACACCCCATAGAAGTTATTTTCTTGATTATGTCCAAGAGGATTTTGGGCTAGTTTATTTGGGAGATAACGAACCCCATCAAATTGTTGGAAAGGGAAGAATTAAGATTAAGTTATAGAATGGGAATCATTGGCTACTACAAGAGGTAAGGCATATTCCAAGGTTGAGTAGGAATTTAATTTCAATAGGGAAGCTAGGTGATGAAGGTTGCGTAGTTACTTAAGTTAATGATAAAATTTGGAAGGTTTCAAAAGGTTCCTTAATAGTAGCAAAAGGTGTGAAATTAGGAACCTTATATCTTTGTATAGGGCATACTGTTCTTTCTACTTTAGTTGTTGTAGAGAAAACATAAATAGGTTCAAGAATAATTGCAGGTTCATAGGAAGAGATTGAAATAGTTGTTGTAGGTTTTGAGACAACACTATGGCATAATAGACTTGGGAATATGAGTGAAAAAGCTATGAAGGTACTTCATTCTAAGGAGGTTTTACCAAGACTAAAATGTATTAATATGGATTTCTGTGAAAGTTATGTGTATGTCCAAAATAAAAGAGAGTTAGTTTTCTCAAGGATGGGAAACAAAAGAAAGATGAAAAGTTGGAGCTTGTGCATATATATGTATGGGGACTAGCTTAGGTATCTTCTCTTCGTGGCTCTTGGTATTATGTTACATTTATAGATGATGCAACTAGGAAGGTTTGGATTTATTTCCTTAAGCAAAAATCTAATGTATTTGAAACATTTAAGAAATGGAGAAGCTTGGTTGAGAATGGGACGGGTAAAAACTTAAATTGTCTTAGATCTAATAATGGTGGTGAGTATTGTAGCAAAGAATTTGAGGATTATTGTTCCTTTAATGGAATTCGTAGGCAAAATACCATTCTAGGGACTCCACAAGAAAATGGAGTGGCTAAGAACATGAACAAAATAATAATGGAGCATGCACAGACTATGAGATTGCATGTTCTAGGTTGCCTTTAAACATGTGGGAAGAGGCTATAAACATTTTTTTTTATTTAATTAATAGAGGTCCCTCTAATTCTTTAGGTTATGGTATTCCAGAGGAAGAATGGATAGGTAAGAAGGTGAGTTATTCTTTTCTCAAGAATTTTGGTTGTGAAGCATTTGCACATGTAGATACTAAAAATAGAGCCAAGCTTGATTCAAAATCAAAGAAATGTATAATTGCTAGATATGGCATTGATGAATTTGGTTATAGGCTTTGGCATTTTGAAAATCAAAAAAATGTGAGAAGCAAGGATGTCATATTCAATGAGAAAGTGTTGTACAAAGATCAGTTGTGGCAGTATGAGAAGAAAGAAAATGATTATGTAGTGTTGTATGATACTCCAAACAATGATATTCTAGTGGTTTCTCATGCTCTGCAATAATAGCAACAAATGTACCACAAAGTCTAGTGAATGTTAGATGATCAACACGACTAAGTAGACCTCCTGAAAGGTTTTCTCCCTCTTTGTATTCTATTTTGTTAATAGATGTTGGTAAACCTAAAGGGTACAATGAAGCTATGCAGGTGGATACAAAGGTTCAGTGGGAGCATGCAATGGAAGAAGAAATGGACTCCTTGCTGAAAAATCAGACTTGGGAATTATGAAAGTTTCCTGCAGGTAAAAAGGCTTTACCAAAGAAATGGGTTTATAGGCTGAAATAAGAAGATGGAGGTAAGAATATATTTAAATCCAAGTTAGTTGTAAAAGGATTTGCATAGAAAAAGGGCATTGATTTTGCTGAGATTTTTTCTTCGGTACTTAAGATGACTTCTATTTGTATAGTTATAAGAATTGTGGCTATTGATGATTTGCATTTTGAACAGTTAGATGTGAAAACTACCTTTCTCCATGGTGATTTGGAGGAGGAGATATATATGGAACAACCCCAAGGATTTGAGGTCAAAGGTAAGGAGAAAATGGTGTGCAAATTCAAGAAGAGTTTATATGGCTTGAAACAAGCACCTCAACAATGGTACTTGAAATTTGATAGTTTTACGATTGAGCAAGGCTATAAAAGGTGTAATTTTGACCATTATGTTTATTTTAAGAGGTTGGATAATGAAAGATACATTATTTTATTTTTATATGTTGATGACATGCTTGTCACAAGGTCTAACATGGATCACATAAGTGACTTAAAACAACAGTTAGCAAAATCAATTGCTATGAAGGATTTGGGGGTAGAAAAATAAATCCTTGGTATGAGAATTTGTAGCTCGATAGGAAGAACAAAAAATTGACTCTATCTCAGGCTAGTTATGTTGAAAAGGTGTTGTAGAGATTTCACATAGAGAAATCAAAAGCTGTCAGCACACCTCTGCCTAGTCATTTGAAACTGACCAAGGAGATGTGTCCAAAGACATAAGAGGAGGAAGAAAAAATGTCTAAGGTACCATATATGCTTCAATTATAGGAAGTTTAATGTACACCAAGGTGAAGCCACAATAGTGGTTTACAATTCAAGTGAGGAAGGGAAACTCACAAAAAATGAGCCCATGACAAAAAAATTAATTTTAGGGGTTCATACGAACCTATTGGTTCGAGTGAACCCTTTTGATGCTTTCCCACCCAAAAATCAAAGAAAAACCCTTATAGAAGGGGGCTTTGCTCGAACCCCTGTAGGTTCATTCGAACCCCTCATCCCCCTCTTGAGACACAAAAAAAATCTATTTTTTAATGCTTTAGAGCTCGAGTTGAGGATGAAAATGGAGAAATTCATAAACCCAACTGGAATTAGGTAGTCCTCAAAACGAGCTATCCAACAAATATAATTTTAATATGTTTTGGTTTTATTATGTATTTTTTTTAGTTTTATTAAACATAGGTTTTTCACTGAAAATGAAGGTCTTTGTTCTACACATGTGGAAAAATAGCAGATTATCAAAAAAAATTTGAAAAATATGAATGCATTAGATATTGAAGTCCTCAATCCAACAAAAATAAATAAATTTTGATATATGGAAAAAAAGTTGTGTTATACGATCACGCTATGTCTGAATTGCAATTGGTTTGAAACTTGATTAAAGAAAAAATATTTAGTAAAAAACTATCTAACCAAGTGGAAGTAGTAGATATCGGAGTTACAAATCTAAATTCGAAAGAATTAGAATTTTATCCTTCATGGAAAAAATGTTATGTGTTATACAATGTGCGTCACTTTTTTAAAATGTTGTTTTTCTGAAAAAAACTAGTTTTCGTGAGAGATGGAAAATGAAGTGCAATCTGATTCCAAAAAATTTGAGAAAAATATTTTTAGAATCTACAAACAAAATGTGACAATTCTCTAGTTTGCATCATCTTCAAATTCCTCATAGTTTAGCCGCTATAGGTGCATGAATGTGAAGATTTAGTTAAAAATAATAATATCAGTATCTAGTTTGGCCAAAAATTATAAACCACTATTATGGGATCACCCACTATGGTATTCACAAGATTGGATGTTGCACATGTTGTTGGAGTTGTAAGCAGGTATATGAGTAATCCCAAATTGGAGCATTGGAATACAATAAAATGGGCTCTCAGGTATTTGAGAGGTACATCCAATAAACATTTATGTTTTGGGGGCTCTTATACTAGTCTAGCAGGTTATGGAGACTCAGATTTGGTAGGGGATCTTGATACTAGGTAGAGTACTACAGGTTACTTCTTTACTATAGGTGGGACAATGGTGAGTTGGATCTCCAGGTTGCAATTTTTTTTTGCTTTATGCACCACAGAGGCAGAGTATGTAGCTACAACAGAGGCAAGCAAGGAGATGATATGACTCCAATCTTTCATGGAAGAATTGGGCAAATGACAAGCCAAAAATTATTTGTTTACAGATAGCTAGAGTGCCAGACATATTGCCAAGAACTCCACCTTGCATTCAAAGACCAAACACATACAGTTGAGGTATCACTTCATTTGGGCTCTCTGTTGGTGGATGTAGCCCAAGTTTTGGGTGAACCACATTAAAAGTTCTCACTGTTATTATTTCTATATTTTTCATTCCTCTATTTAATCTTTATTTGCATTTAATTGACATTTTTTGCATGCAATTCCTAACACTTGGAAGTCAAATGGGATGATATAAAACAAGTTGTACTTGAGAATATGTGGACAACTCTGATGAAAAGATCAAAAGCTATTGAACTTGAAGAGAAAATTAGGAACAATGAATTTGATAAAATTAGGTCTTGTCTGACCCCAGATGATCTAGAGATTTTGAAGAAGATATGTGCAAACTTGTTCTGGATGAAGTAAAGGGTTAATATTTTGATGACTAGGGACAAAAAGAAAATAAAGAAGATAAGGAAGGAAACAACAAAACTAATAAAGGATATTGTAGAAAAAATGACTTGCTTAAAATTAATGAAGATGCCACTATTGAAAATGTTGAGGAAGATATTCCTCTTGATATAGGTGATGCAGGTATTTCCAAAGATATTAATGTTGTTGAAAATTATGTTGGTGGTGAAAATGATCCTTTGGAAAAGGAGAAGCATAATGAAGGTGAAGTTGAACCTAAAAAACATGACGATGCTTCTCTTGAGCACACTAAAGGTGAAAAGAATGTTGACGGTAAATATAACACTAAGGAAGAAAAGGATGAAGGTGAAGGTAAGGGAAATGATAATGAAGGTGATAGGGATGAAAAAAAAGGTGAAGATTGAAATGAAAATGATGAAAAGAAAGAAGAAGAAGAAGAAGAAGAAGAAGAAGAAGAAGAAGAAGAAGAAGAAGAAGAAGAAGAAGAAGAAGAAGAAGAAGAAGAGGAAATAGAAGAAGAGAAAATGGAAGAAGAAAGTAAGGAAGAAGAAAAGGAAAAGGCAGAAGAAAGAAAAGAAAAATATGGAATTTTCCAGGAAAAATGAAGAAGGGAAAAAGTAGATTGTAAAATCTCTTAAGCATCTCGGAGAATCATCCTCTGGAAATGATGTACTAAAAGGGCTACTATCTTAACAAATCAAAGTCCAACCAATAATTCCTTAGAATCTTTTGCAACTTCCTATGATTGAAGGATATGTGGATGTGGAGAAGATGTCTCTAGTTCATAAAGTGGTGTTGGGAGATGCATTGCAGGCATCTAGAAGAAAGGACATTCTTGAAACACATCAGAAAGGAACATAACTCATAGAGGATGCTCTTTAGGCATTGTAGGAGATCACACCTAGTGCATCTCTAGATACCTCTCTCACTCCTATTGAAAATGTGAGGTTGTTATTGGATTATTTCAAGGAGTATACCTTTGGGCTTGGTGAAAAGACTAAACAAGAGGTTGAGGAGAAAATAGCAGAGAAAAGGCTATTGGTATTGCATGACAAGTGTGCTTTAGCACACTCAAATGTTGAAAAGAACCTAGAAACTATGAAGGTTTGTGAATCGTAAGTGAATCTTATTCTTGCTTACTACCTGAAGTGGCCAGATGCCACCCAAAACATTAAGGATGTTATGGAATCCATTGAGTCTTAGTTGATTGGTGTCTTTGATACTTACAATTTATACAAAGATAGAGACAAATCGACCTAGAGAGTCATCTCTGCACATAAAGATAAATTATTTGTTTTGCAGAGGAAAAAAGAAGAGATTATCAAAAAATTTGGTCAATTAAATGAGATCATAAGAGTGGAGTACACTCCAATTGGCAAGGCTTTGGCAGATTTAGAAAAACTTGAGAAGATAAATTTGACTCCTAATACTTTGGATAGTGCAAAAGCAATTCTAGGAGAGTTGAAATTCCTAAACAAAATGTTGGTTGCTACAAAGGATAGTTGGGAGAATGGTAGATCTACATGGGAAGGTATTCTTAAGGAGCTTCAAGGCTTCCCATCCTTTGGTTAATGAATGTTTCTTTGTTTTCTTTGTTTTCATACTTTAATTTTGGGATGCCTTTTGTCCTTGATGTCAAAGGGGGAGTGAAGAATAGTGAAATATTGGTGTTAGGGGGAGAGTGTTGTAAATAAGAGTTTTGAAGTTGTTGCAATTTTTTTTTTTGAGAATTTTTGGCACATGTTGCCATTAATGACAAAGGGGGAGATTGTTGGAAAAATGAAGAACATCTCATTTTTCTATTTTGTATTGTCACTGATCTATCACCATGATATATGAGTTTCATTTGCAAGATAAAGGATTTAAGTTTGATTTGGTATTCTCATTCGGTATCTGAACTGGTATTTTGGTACATCATTCGGTGTTTTGGTCCGCAATTGTTTGTTGGTGACTATTGATAATCTACAATTTTGGAAATTTTTTTATGAATGTTGGGAGCATGTACATTCAAGATTTCATGTATCTAGATGATTGTATGGTGTATCAAAATTATTCTATTGATTGCAATTTTGATATTCAGTCTATCCCTGGCTGACCTAATGGATAAATTATGTAATAGTGAATCAATTTTGTTTTGCGGATATATGAAGTCTATGCCGGTCATTTCTTTTTGAGTGTGACATAACTTTGTGCTGATGTAGTGTGTTGAATTTATTTTTGAAAATATTTGTGAATGCTTATAGTTGAAAGTTGATATTTTTGATGAATAAAAAATGTATCTAATTAGATCGACCTAATTTATGCTTGAGGACAGATCATATATATATATGTATATGTTGAAAAGTTTTGAAGATGGTGCGAGTGATTGATGAAGCTATAGTGAATGAGAAAGTGTGAAGATAATGAAGTGATGTATGTTAGTCTACTGTGAATAACTAGAATTGAATCAACACTAGTTAGGTGTATTTTATTAGTTCATTGTGGCTGACATAAGCCATTTTGTCTTTGTAATTTTGTAGGTAGTGAGCCTTTATATTTGGATAGTGAGTCCTGGCAGTGAGCCACCCCATTTTTGTAATATTCTATAACTGGTTATACTATAAATTATGGGCTAACACTTACCATGGTTTTTCCCATTTTGGGTTTTCCATGTAAAAATCCTGGTGTACATGTGTTGAATGATTTCAGCCTCTGTTAATGATCCTGGTTATCTTTACTATTCTATGAATTGGAATAATTGGATGGTATTTGTTCTGCAAATTTAAGAATATATTGATTCACCCCCCCTCTCAGTATCTTGGATACTTAACAGACACTAGTACTAGATTTGATATCCATTCTGGATAGTTGATGGGTCTAATGAGACCCACATCTAGTAACATCTTTAGTTCTACCTTTACCAATAATTGTATATGAGGATGCATTTTTCTGATTTTTTGTTTGATAGGCTTTGCTCCAGGGAAGATGGCCAAATGGTGTACCACTAGTGTTGGATCTAGTCCAAGCATATCTGCATAGGTCCACATGAAATTTACCTTCTTGTCGTTTATGAATGCTATGAAATTTTCTTTCTCTTCTGGATCAAGTGACTCCACATGGTACATGTCATCTTTGGGTCCTCTATTGTACCAATATTTATAGACTATACTTCTTCTACTAGGAGCATTGATTTTTCTTGATATTTGATATGGGGAGATTGAACCCCCCTTCTTTGGGTGCTTTGAGGAGGTTTTCACCTTCAGATCTGCATCCTTGATTTTCTTCTTTTTTGGATCTAATAGAGCCATGTTGTGGTCTTCTCTAGGGGATCACATTTTTATTTTTTTGTTTTCTCTTTCATTTTTGTAACT
>VDFB02116101.1:0-13424 GCA_007258455.2 Sequoia sempervirens
TGAGCTAAAACCACCTAAAAGTGGCACCCATTATCATCTCCAATAATAGATACTTATGATTTGTCAAAATGCACACCACCACATGTAACTCCTTTACAAATCATTTATGTTTCCAACACACTTTTACATCTCCCATTTTTGGAAACCCAACATCCAGAGGCCATAAATTTTGATCCAAGTGTTTGATTGACAAATTGTTTCAACCTTCAAAAGTCATGTGAAGCACTCAATCAAGCTATAACCTGCTATGCTATTTACAACCCTTTTCATCCCGAAAAAATGCCTCTAAGGCCTTCTGACTATACTTTAAAACTTTGAACAATAAAACCTTGTTTTCTTTAAATTTAAACATGAACCCGTGATGAAACTTTATGAGCATGCTTATTTAGCCAATCCAAAGTTCTGGGGAAAATTTTGCATCAATCTGTGATTAAATGTAAATTTACTATAAATAGTACCTGATATAATTGAAAGGTTGAGACACCATTTTTTTAACAACTCTCCACACACATATATATGGGTAAAGAATGGCTAAAAACTAATTAAAATGTTATCTAATAAATTATTGTATGTATTTATCACCTTGTGCCAAATGTATTCTTCCTATTTGAAGCACACTCATGAAAAAGAGACATGGCTTCTTTGAAGGAAAATATGTGTAGGTTATTATCACACCATATATGACCATCTTTGTTCAAACTTCCCATTTTTTTAATTGTTTAAATATAATATTGGACACATAATACTATAAAATGTCCCTTTGTAAGAACTCCATGAATGCAATTTTCCTTCTAAACATACCATTTATTAATATTATTGGTATTTATTATTATTTATAATACTTTTTTGTGATTAATGTGGAGGCTTTGAGAATAGTTAAATTTTTTGACCAGTCAGATTGTCAATAAATGATTTTCTTTTTAAATATTGTTAAAAGAAATTACATGTTGATATTTAAAATGATAAATATTTTTTTGAGTTTTAAAAAAACATAGTTTATTGGTTAGAAAGGATGCACATAAATTTATGCGTTAATAAATTTGCATTGGAATAGTCTTGCAAAAGAGAACTACTAATAAGTCAACAAAGTTGGTTATGGGAAACAATGCAGAAGGCTTATCATCATAATGCATTCTATGGAACACATTCATTGGTGGAGTCACAATCATAATAATAACATGACACCAAGTATGTTATTACCACATTTATATATTGTTTCATTGTATGTAAGGATGGTGAGTTTAATTGGGAGTGTCCAAGCATCACGACAAGGCCATTTCAAAATTACAACTAGCATAGCATCTTCTCCATATTTTTATAAAATTTCTTTTTGAATAAAAAATTAATTTAAAATATTTCTTACAATATTTAAAAAAAAACCTTTTTAAATGAGTTAAATGAATTTTTTATATAATAATAAATTTGTGAATAGTAAATTCTTATATATGATTTAGATCACAATTTTATTTTGTTTAGATTTTATCATTATTAATTATTTGTTATGAAAAGTGAAAAATCCAATTTCTAGGGTTATTATAGGTTTGTCAATAAAATACATTTAATCAAGCACAATTAATCTAGACTAAACAGTATATGGAATGAAATGAATCAAATCTTAAACATTAAGATATTTGTAGAATTATATTATAAATAGAAAGTAGCTCAAATGATACCTCACTTAGCTCTACAAATGGTGAAGGAAATCCAAATGATGATGACTCAAAGGTCAATGTGCTTTGGAATCAAAAAATATTTATATTAATCACATATGTGGATTAGAATCAAACTATTCATCTTTGCAATCATCTAAGTTGAGTTTTCTAGTATGAATCTAGTTTGTGATTTTGAACTTATTCGTTTGTTAGGAGCAAAACCATTGGCGTAATTCATCAAAATAATGTCTCTTAACAATTTAAAATATTAACATTAATTTTTTAAAAATACTTGTAATTTTTAATTAATTAAATTACTTTTCTTATTAATTAAGTAAAATCTCATTAAAATATTAATTATTAGTGCCATAACAAGAAATAATAAATTATTATTATTAAAAATGTCATTTTAAATTATCATTTATTAAAACCCATTTCTTTATTAAGATTTTTTTTATATAAATAATTCAAAAGATTACAATACTTCTTGAGTTTCAAACTTGAACTTTAAAATGATTTTATATATTGTCATGGCAAAAGTTAAACCCACACATCTTTGACTATTAGAAAATAAATTTCTTTTTTAAGAGAAAAATATTTTAATTTTAAAAATAAATAAATAATATTCATTCTTATAAGATAACAATTTATGCACAATGATTCCATGATCCAAATTACCTCTAAAAAATATTGTCTCAATTCTCTGGAATACAATCCAAACTCTATAAAATGAAAGAGAATCAAAATTCTACCAAATGAATCTGTCTCAACTAAGATAATTTAGAAAAAAAATTGCACTTATAAATGATGTAGCCTATCAACAATTGCCTGTAACAGACCCGCAGTTTTCCACTCTTCACCTTTCTTCACTCCTGCTCGAACCCCCTTCTTCAATACACCTTTTCCCCTCAAATAATCTTCAATGTCCTCAAGATAATCAGAGTATCTCCAATCATCACATGCTACCATTGTAATTATCCATTCTCCTTCACGCATCATACATCTATAGAAGTGGCGAAAGCTATAGACGGGGAAAAAGTGACGTAATTGAAGGAAATCACATAAATCCTCTACCGAAGTAGGGCAATCAACGACAACCATAAAGCATGCAATAACTGTATGTAATTCTGACCACTTGGGAAAAGTTTTGGGAATACCAATTTCAATCACTCCATCGACGCTTATATTAACGTCACAAAACAGATTTATGTTTAAAGTTGACTCCGCTCCATCCGCTGCTCTTCCAATCATATGTATTCCCTGTGATGGCACTCTCTGAAATAAAAGACAAAATACTTTTAGTTCACCCACGATAAATTCTTTTCATTTACAGATTACTTCAATATAGACTCTTCGAAGAAAAATGACAAAACAAAGCTTAAATACAATAATGAAATTAATAAACATTTCCGTAAAAAGTGATATATATGATTGTCTGTTAGAAAGGAGTATTGAAATCATTACCTTCAACATAGGAATGCAATTTCGTATTAATGCTCTGCTGCAATAACAAAGTACTATATATTCTGATACATACAGCTCTTCAATATCTGCTATAATCTGCAGCTTCTCACATGAGTCAATCACAATTTCCCTCAAGCAGCTCAGTTTGGCAAGACTTAGTAACTCTTCAAGCTCAGGACACTCTTTAATAATCAGCTCTGTAAGCTTTGGAAGATCACCGATTCCTGCCACTCTTTGCAAATCTCTGCAACTTTGTAATGCCAGACTGATGAGTGTTCTTGGAAGGGTAATGTTCTGTAGCTTCTCACAAAAACCAATATCAATTTCCTCCAAGCAGCTCAGTCTGACAAGACTTGGTAGCTCCTGAAGCTCAGGACACTTTTTAATAATCAGCTTTCTAAGCTCACCGATTCCTGCCACTCTTTGCAAATCTCTGCAACTTTGTAATGCCAGACTGATGAGTGTTGTTGGAAGGGTAATGTTCTGTAGCTTCTCACAAAAACCAATATCAATTTCCTCCAAGCAGCTCAGTCTGACAAGACTTGGTAGCTCCTGAAGCTCAGGACACTTTTTAATAATCAGCTTTCTTGAAAATCACTGATTCCTGCCACTCTTTGCAAATCTCTGCAACTTGCAATGACAGACTGATGAGTGTTGTTGGAAGGGTAATGTTCTGCAGCTACTCACAAAACCAATATCAATTTCCGGCAGCTAAGTCCGGCAAGACTTGTTAACTCCTCAAGCTCAGAACACCATTTAATAATCCAGCTGTAAGCTTCGTAAGATCACCATTTCCTGCCACTCTTTTGCAAATCTCTGCAACTTATTACAGACAGACTGATAGGTGTTGCTGGAAGCGTAATGTTCTGCAGCTTCTCACAAGAAAAAATATCAATTTCCTCCATGCAGCTAGGTCCGCAAGACTTGGTAACTCCTCAAGCTCAGGACACTCTTTAATAATCACCTTTGTAAGCTTTGAAATCACTTTGTCACTCTTTGCAAATCTCTGCAACCTTGCAATGACAGACTGATAGTGTTGTTGGAAGGGCACGTTCTGCAGCTTCTCACAAACCAATATCAATTTCTCCAAGCAGCTCAGTCCGGCAAGACTTGGTAACTCCTCAAGCTCAGAACACCATTTAATAATCAGCTTTGTAAGCTTCGTAAGATCACCAATTCCTGCCACTCTTTGCAAATCTCTGCAACTTCTTACAGACAGACTGATAAGTGTTGCTGGAAGCGTAATGTTCTGTAGCTTCTCACAAGAACCAATATCAATTTCCTCCAAGCAGCTCAGTCCGGCAAGACTTGGTAACTCGACAAGCTCAGGACACTTTTTAATAATCACCTTTGTGAGCTTTTGAAGATCACTGATTCCTGCCACTCTTTGCAAATCTCTGCAACTTTGTAATGACAGACTGATGAGTGTTGTTGGAAGGGTAATGTTCTGTAGCTTCTCACAAAAACCAATGTCAATTTCCTCCAAGCAGCTCAGTCTGACAAGACTTGGTAGCTCCTGAAGCTCAGGACACTCTTTAATAATCAGCTTTCTAAGCTCACCGATTCCTGCCACTCTTTGCAAATGTTCGCAACTTCTTACAGACAGACTAATGAGTGCTGTTGGAAGCGTAAAGTTCTGTAGCTTCTCACAACATTTGATTTTAAGATGCTCCAAGCCGCTCAATATGAGCGAACTTGGCAACCCCTCAAGCTCCGGAAACATACCTGACACATTTTTCAAATTTTTACAGCCACGCAATTTAAAATATTTCAACTTGCCACACCCATCAATTATAATCCTCTCAAAGCAGCTTGAAGATATAAAATCTGGTAACTTCATAAGCTCCGGACAGTCACGAACGCTTAATTCTACAAGCCTATTACTAGCTAACCTATCTATTCTATTCAACATCCCACATCCATCAATTATAATCTTGTCGGGAGGGACGCCAACTGACAACTTCTCAAGCTCTGGACAGTCACGAACGCTTAATTCTACATGTACATTATAACTTAAAACTTCTATTGTATTCAACTTTGGACAACCATCCAACCTAAAATATTTCAATGATACCATACCTAGAAAGCTTATCCTCTCCAGACACTTCATACCACTAAGGCACAAGTTCTCAAATTGTAGATTCCTACAATTATTAATTTCCAATTCTACGAGGCTTTTATTATTTGAAATTCCTGACACAGTTCTCAAACTATAACAGTTTTGAATGCAAATTTTTTCCAGGGCGGTCAGACCTTCTAGCCTTAGCTCCTCAAGCGCCGAACATTGAGAAGTATCTGTACGTGGATGTGCCCCAAAAATGTGACAAATTTGCAGCTCTTTCAGCTGGGAGGGCGCCTGAAATTCAAGATAATTTTTTGTAAAGCTCTCGGGGATAACAAAGAATAGACCAGAGACAACCATAACATTATGAATTTCACCATACCGTTGAAGAAGATTCATTTTTTGGACTGAGAAGATCAAAATACCTGTGTATGATTCTCCCACAACTTTTTGAGATCTCTACAGTTGATTTTCAGACACTGCAAATTTTGAAGAGGAATCCATGTAGGAATGCTTGTTAGTTCTTTGGACCTGTCCTCAAGGTGGAGCCATAGTAAGGAAGCTGACGTCTCAAAGCAAGTATCTGGTTGGCCTACAAAGCATTTAACTAGAGAACCCATGGACCCGTCAAAAAAGGAATGGAAACATCTGATATTGGTTTTGGCCAGTATTGTTTTGAAACCCATTTTTTCCTGCATGCACAGAAGCAGCTATGATTTCTATCTATGTAATAACAAGTTAAGATTCGCAATATTACAATACTAAAGAGAAATATGAAGGGCTAACAAGCATACCAAAGATCTCAGATCTTGAGGACGCCAAAGACGATGAGGAGGGCTGAGCTCAAGTGCCATTTCTCTTCCCAAGTCCCTCAGATGGTCATGCATTCTCAATCCAGGTCCCATGTCATCTGGACTCGGTATTTTTCCTTTTTCTACAAGACATTTATCTTTGAGTCTTTCCATTGCATTGTGAACATTCCATCCTGATCCCTCCAATATTCTTTCGGCTCTACTCGCCTGCTTGCCCACAAAAAAGCAAGCAATATCCATGAAAACCTGTTTTTCTTCACTATCCAATGCATCAAAACTTATTTTCAGTTTTTGTTTTACGTCCTGAGGCAGCACCTTCCTAGCTTTAATCAATTCTGACTTCCAAAACCTGTGATCTCTGCCATGAACATGTCTACCCAGAACCTGAAGAGACAAAGGTAAGCCTCCACACACGTCTACAAAGTCGTTAACAAGCACTTCATACCCACTACATGGATCGCGTTTGCCAAAGGCATGAAAACAGAAGAGTTCTGTCGCATCATTTCTATCCATTCCTTTTAAATTATAACCAACTGTAATTCCTGCGGCTATAAACACCCCAACGTCACGGGTTGTGACAATAACCAGAACATTACCAGATTTATTTAAGAAATCCGTGACCAATAGAGAATTTAACTGGTCCACATGATCGATGTCATCTACAACAATTAGAGAGCTTAAAATTGGAGCCCTTGATAGATGATCTTTGAGAGAGCTTGTTCCTTCCTCTTTTCTTCTAAAACTGATCTCTCTGCCAAAGAGATCTTTGAGAAGCTTACTTTGTAATAATGGTAATTCCCCTGCCACAGAGGCTTCTCGCACATCAAACAAAAAGCTTTCTTTAGTGTAATTTGATTTCTTCCGGTTAAACAGCTCTTTGGCGAGAGTTGTTTTCCCCGATCCGCCTATGCCAAAAATGCCCACGACCTTAGCCTGATGCTTCCTTTCTTCCAGGCTGCACTGATCTTCAAGATCTTGTACAAGTTCATCAAGACATCGCCTTTCAAAGCCTTCCACAAGATTGTCAAGCCCCACTGGATATTCAGCAACATGTAAATATGTTTTCCTCCGGACTTCTTTCTGCACGGCCGCTACTACTTTTTGGCAATCACATTCACTGAAACAATGCATAATAAAAGGAGGATTTCATGAGAAAAATATTAAACCAGATTTGAAGGAATTATATAACGTACAAATACCAAAATTACAGAAACATTACCTGTTAAATTTTTCCCCGGCTATAAGTGAAAGAACCTGAAGGGCTTCCTTCCACGCGTTAAGCTGCTTCTCATGGTATCTGCCATTCTCTTTATGTTTCATGAATGCTTTAGCGTATGCCCCCTTTTCTATTTGTCGCAGTTCCCATGGCTCCACTTTATAAAACACAGGGATAATTTTGGCCTTACTTTCTAACATGAGAATCAGCTCATCCAGACACCAAGCTGACTCTGCGTATCTTTCCGAAAAGATGGCTATGTGTACCTTAGCAGAGCGAATGGCTGTCTCAATAGTAGAAGGAAATGAAGTTCCTAGCTCCTTCTCCTGCGAATCAAGAAACGCCTGTATGTCTAGCTCCTTAAGAGAGTTGTAAAACTGAGTGGCCAAAGTTCCTTTGACATCGGGACCTCTGTGGTTGATGAAAACATCATACAATGTTGAAGATTCAGAAACCTTCATTCTTTTGCCGGCAGGTTCAAATCCAGAGAAAGCATTAAATTCCTGGTTTTTCTTTTGAGATGATGAAGAAGACGCCATTTGTTCCAGTTCAAACTTTAACAACCTTTTTCTAAAAGTATAAAATGATAGAGCTGGGCGAATAGTATTTGATTGCAGTATTCGTGATGAAAGATGAGTAGTTTATTTAGTCCTTTCCTCCACACATCCAAGGCCAAACATAAAAGAGGGAAGAAGAACGCGTAGAAATTAAAGAATCCCCGATCTGAACGAAGAAAGAGGCAGGTTCGGTCCTTTCGTCGGAACAGCCAAAGTAAAAGGGAAGGAAAATGCTTTGAACGGAGATTAGATTCTGTCGGCCACTTCTAAAGAGGGTAAAATGCCTTAATTACGAGTCTAAAAAAGATGCCGTAGCCACTGTCGGTGCCGTGTACCTCGGGAAAAGTAATATAAAGAGCTGCCCTCGTCATTTCAATATTATTAAGAAAAGATTTTTTTATAAAATAGACTTTATTGTAATCTTATAGAGGGTTTGAGTCTAAAAAAGTGCTCATGACGACTGGTTTAGCAGGATAAGAAATATAAAGAAGATTCTTTTCATTTTAATTGTTTTTTTACAGATTTATGATAATATCGTAAAGGGAAAAAGTCTATGTATTGTATTCTTAATTTTATGCTATGTTTATAATAATCAAATTAGTATATTTATGTTACTTAATATTTAATTTTGAGTTTTTATTTTAATAGAATGATTTTACTATTATATATTAATAAGTGGGAGACATGAGTATATATAAGTTCAAGATTTACATGCATTCACATATAAATATCATTTAGGTATAATTTACACCTACTGACATGTCCATAATTTTTGTTAGAATGGGTTTTTTTTTTTTAAATTAACATCCCAATACAACTAATGTCCTACTCCCCAACCCTTCTCTTTTCTTAGAAATCCATACTCAAAATATCCCAAGTTCATTAATATCAATATGTAAAAATTTAAAAGACCTAGGCTATTTGAATATAGATAAAGTGTATACATGCATACCTAATAAATAACTCAAAATTATTAATACTATAAACATTGTTTTGAATTTATTTGTTGTTGCCAATATAAATTATTATTTACATATTTATTTTTTATCAACTATTATTTACTTAATTGTTCACTTATTCTTATGCATATAATTTATTTAAAAAATAATTTAAATATAATAAGAATAAAAAATTACATATATAATAATTATATTAATTCCTAAGCATATACATATTTTTATTTTTGAAGGAGAAAATAAGAGATATTTTTCTTTTTAAAGAATCCTAGTATTACTAAACTCTATCTATGTATGTGATTTAGTTTTAGATTAATAGACTCCCCTTTTTAGAGAATATGGGAATATATGCCCCCTTAGTTTATTTATGCAATAACTTAGCATAAGGATTACTACGGAGTGCTTTATGTCCTGATGTGAATTCTTAGGAGGGGGCGGCATGGAGCCCAATTTAAACGCTAGATGCACATATTGTGTGTATGACTATTATTTCCTTTAAATACCTTGTTTTCCCACCGCTCTCAAATAGTGGGACACAATCACGTGGTATTACCGTTGTGGATGCTTATATTTTAATCAGTCTATTATTAGATCTTAGTATCAAATTTCGAGAGTAAAAGTGAGACTGTAGTCCGGTTAACTTCATTTCTCACTGATAATAGTAATAGCTTTTTTTTTTTTTTTGAAAAAATAAAAATTGAAAAACAAAAAAAACCAAATGCATCAAAAAACGGTAATATTAGCAATGGCTTAACTCGTGGTCTACTAATTTTTTTATTTTTTATTTTTATGATACAAGTGACATGAAAATCAAGAATGATGAAAGGCATCAGCTTTCTGAAAGAGCCTTACATACAACTTTGAATTGGTGGAAAATGTTTAAACGTAGTTACAGCCTAGAGGCTAGTATTTAACCTGCTACCAAAGTTGTCAAGGTCATCTATGCCACACATCATAATGAGCTGGTCACTACAAAACTTGCACGAAACCCATCAAGGACAATATTGGTGAAGACAATACATACCAATCGCTTAAGGAACTAATATAGCATCCATATTCTTAATGTAATCTAATGAACTTGATGGAAGATTGGATAAGTGCGGTTGGAGGACAGTTGGTGGGTTTGGTGAACATTTAGTAGACATTTGAATACCTGGTGTCCCCTGACAAGGCAATATGAATAAATTTTGGCATGCAAAGGACAACTTGCATCAATCTATCACTTTCACCAACTAGACTCTTCAATTTAAGTCGTAATATACTATAGTAGTGAATGATAAAATATTACGATGCTAGCAATTCATATTACATTTTAAAGATGTCATTATGCACTCAATATATTTAGACTTTCCTGTTGAAACTATGATGTATTATATGATATTATTAAGTTGAGGGAGAGAAACATGGATAGAAATATTTATGCACGGTACGAAAAAATAGGAGGGGAAGCAAATAATGGCACATGTTTCTTCTTCTCGAGCAAAGCAATCTCCTTTATCCATCAATAGTTGAAGATTTCAATTGACATGACAATCACTAGATGGAGTAGGATTGTATTTAAGCACAACTATGATGTTGCTATTAATTCCCCCAACTATATTATTAACTCTCCTAGATCCTAGGCAGCGACGTTGCCAAACTTCATAGAACCATACCCCATAGTTGCACTCTTAACACCTTGACGAGGTCGATCCACACTGTCACATCCAGTCATCCAAGGGTCAAAACCATTATGTTGCTACCAAGAAAATTTTTGAACATCAATAGTTCGTTGACTGAGTAAGAAGAACACAAGTTATTTGATATCCTATAAATAGATCCAAAGCTCTTGCTTGGAACTATATAGATATGAGAGGAATACATCCTAGTGTGTGTACTCATCATACATATAGTAAGGATCTTTGACCTGTTCACCAACCACAGCGGAGACTCAATCCTACTTTGAAGGATACTGCTAAAAATGAATTTGAGATACTTCTACAAGCAGGGTTTATTTATCCAATTTCTGATAGTAAGTGGGTATCACCCTTGGTTATATTCCCAAAGAAAAATAGGAAGTGGAGAGTTTGCATAGACTATAGGGAACTTAATAAAGCCACACACAAAAGTTATTTTCCCCTACCATTTGTAGACCAGGTTCTGGATAATTTGGCTGGGAGGAAATATTTTTCATTTTTGGACAAATTTAGTGGTTATAACCAGATATAGGTAGCAGAAGAAGACCAGGATAAGATGACTTTTACCTATTGTTGGGGGACATTTGCATATCAAGTCCTTCCCTTTGGGCTGTGTAATGCTCCTGCAACATTTTAGAGAGCTATCCTGGCTATATTTGTTGAGTGGGTGAATGAATGTGTGGAAGTTTATATGGATGATTTCACCATATATGGTTCAATCTTTGATGAAGCCCTCAAAAATATGGATAGAGTGTTGAAGCGATGTGAGATCATCGTTTGTCCTTGAGTCATGAGAAGTGTCTAATTATGGTAGAACAAGGAATAGTGCTAGGACACCATATTTCAATTGAAGGGATTAAGGTCAATCCTAAGAAAATTGAAGTAATACAACAACTTGAGACCCCAAAAACCCAGATTGATGTCATAATTTTCTTAGGGTATGTTGGTTACTATCGAAGATTCATGGAAAACTTTAGCAAGATTGAAGCCCCGTGTTTTCCCTTCTTCAGAAAAATGTAGGATTCATCTGGACACTTGAGTGTCAGTCATCATTCAAAATCATCAAAGAAAAACTCATTTCTACTCCTATCCTTCATGGACCTAATTGGAACATTCTATTCCACATTTATGTTGATGCATCTGATGATGTTATTGGAGCAGTATTGGGTAAAGAAGATGAAAACATGGGGAAGTATGCCATACAATTTATTAGAAAAAAATTGACCCCAACAGAAATAAATTATACTACAACAGAGAAGGAGTTCTTGGTTGTAGTCCATGCAATTAAGAAATTTTGACATTATATCATAGGATACAAAGTCACAGTATACAAAGACCACTTAGCCATCAGATACCTTATGAATAAAACTGTAGTAAATGTGAGGATAATTATGTGGTTGTTTCTTATTAAGGAATTCAATGTAACAATTGTTGACAAACCAGGGAAGTTTAATGTCGTTGTAGATTTCTTAGATCCCAGATTAAAAATGATGATAGCGATTGTGCTCTGGTATAGGATGAGTTCCTAGATGAAAATCTATTTGCTATTTCTACTAAGACCCCTTGGTTTGCCAATATTGCCAACTACTTAGCTATTGTAGAAGTACCACCTCATTTCACACCAAAAAAGAAGAAATGCCTTATTAGGGAAAGCATCCCTTCCAAATCAAATAAGTTTTTTTTATTTCAATGCGAGCCTGATATGATTCTTCAAAGTTGTGTTAGGGTAGACAAGACTTACAGTATCCTTAGAGCCTACCATGATGACCCTTATGGAGGGGATTATTCTGCCAAAAGAATGACTCACAAAATTTTAGGAGCAAGATATTATTAGCCTTCTATGCATAAGGATATCAAGTATGTACACAAATGTGATGAATGCCAAAAGGGTGGGAAGACCAACTACATCTAACGAAATTCCCTTGCAACCTCAAGTGGTCCTTGAACCATTTAAAAAATGGGGATTCGATTTTATCAACCCTATAGGCCCTTTGTCACAGGGAAAATAGTACATTTGGTCGATACCGACTATTTGACTAAGTGGGAAGAAGTACAAGCTCTACGAGTTCTTAGGGAGGAACAAGTAGCTGATTTCCTTTACAATAAAATCTTCCTTAGATTTGGAGCCCCTAGGACAATCGTTACAAATTAGGGTCCCTAATTCATGTCTAAAGTCATATCTGCCTTCACTAATCATTTCTAAATGAGCCATAAAAAGTCTTCACCCTATCAGCCACAAGCGAATGGATAGGTCAAAGTCACTAATACGGAGTTGGAAAACATTTAACTAAAATAGTCTCATCAGGAATGAGGATTGGGCTCAGAAACTACCTGAAGTTGTTTGGGCTTGTTAGAACTGTAAAATTTTGAATATTTCACAGCCAATTGTATTCATGTGTTTCCAAAATAGGTCCTCATCATAAGCATAAAATTCCTTCCTCATGGTGTCTTGCTTATATTTTGTCATATGTCCCATAAAATCCATCAAGTCTTAAATATTTCATATTATTATTCCTATTGGCATGAAGAAATCAGGGTATCCCCAGTCCATAATGCATCATCTATTAATATATATGTGTTGCAGCCTATCGATAGGACATACACATTGTCTCGGCGATAGAAGAAAATTCATATCGACAAGAGTGATATCACTGGGGTGAGGTCTCACCAAATGGGTCGTGTCTCACCGACTAATGCATGAGAAGGCTTATTGGCCAAGCTAAGCGGTATCGATGTAATATCTTAGCAAATACATCAGGTCTTGCCGACAATGTGAATGGAATTGTATTAAAAGCTTTCGGAATAAAGTTATGAGGTCTCACCGAACGCCTCTAGTCTCGCCGACATTGCACAATGGAATTATATCAACATCTATTGGAGTGAAGTCTTGTAGTCTTTCCGATCTGAATGTCAGGCCGACATATTGCTATATCGGTGAGAGAATGATATTGTCACGGCGACAAAATGTGAACTTAAGGAGATTTCTTGGTGAGACATAAGGTATCTATGGGATGTCTCCCCGACAACAG
>VDFB02116102.1:0-21372 GCA_007258455.2 Sequoia sempervirens
CCACAACACAAAATATTCTAAATTTGTATTTTGAATATATTCATTTATGATGTCAAATTTATATCGAACCCCTTCCAACAATTCAAATAATTATCAAATATGTTTTTCTCACTCTTGTCAAGAGCATAGTTAGCTAAGAAATTGATAGTTCCATTTTTCTCTCTAGAATAAGAACTTGGTGAATCTAATTATGTGGATTGTAAGGGCAACAATTGATACAATTGTAGTGTATATAGATGAAAAATGTGAGTAAACTTTCTCTCTACTATGATCAATCTTGATCCATCAAGACAAAAATGATGCTAGAGATGATGAAAAGCATTTATATTATTTGGATGAGAGATGGAGGAAAACTAAAATGACAAAAAAACTTGTCATGTATTATTTTAAATAATATTATCTACATTTTGAATCACAAAAATAATACACACTTATATATTAGAGATTGTACTTAAACCATTTAAATGAACAATCAACATAAATTGTAATAATATTATAGAATTTTAAAATTTATTTTGTAGCCATTCCATTTAATTGTCCTACTCACCAATTCTTTCTGTTCATTACTTGCAGTGTTACCAGGAGGCTTTATCTGTTATCTTTGTTTGGCTTTTTGGTTTTTACCAGGAGGCTTTATCTGTTATCTTTGTTTGGCTTTTCTGGTTTTTACCAGGAGGCTTTATATGTTATCTTTGTTTGGCTTTTTTGGTTTTTACTTGAAACTAGACTTCAGATAAAATATTGGATAACTTTTAACTGCGTTCTTGTCCCTTATGAATGTGCACTTCTACATTATTCCTTTAAAAATAGGAGTGGTTTCAAGAAAAAATTACTAGAAAAAAATTGGTTTATTGCTGGGTCCCTGAGAAACAAAAAGTAGAAACCTGAATCTGAGACTATGTAAGGAAAAGGCTATAGGGGCTCCACTCTGGATTTGGATTTTTCTGTCTTTTTTTTACTTGAAACTACTTCAGCCAAATTGTGAATAGAGCCCTAAAAGGTGAGACATACCGAATGCCACATCCACACCCAACATAAGTCAACATAATAGGGGGACTCCACATACAACGAAATCACAACGAACTTTGTCTAACCAAGAAACAGGGGAACTGCCTTAAAAGATAAACACAACAAGAAACAAAATGAAAGGCATAACACTCACTATGCAATGGAGAGGCACAATGAGAGTGAGATTTCTGATTGCAGAAAATCTCACTCCCACCATTATTCTCATGGCTTTACGTTTTCCATGTTCAGAACAATACTTACCTACTGGATAATGGCCGTTTGCCTTCATTAGAAAATTAGAGATAATTGTATTTTACATATGAGAAGGAAAATGATGACTAGGGAATTTAAACGGCTTTTCTGTCCAGGAACATTTACTCACTCAGTTTTTTGGAAAATATGATGTCATTGCAATAGTAAGTTTAGTGTGAACTACTGCTCTATTTTTTGTGGGTTTTTTAACAAGGACATACAACAAATCACAGAATGTTATTCAGCATCAAAACCTATGCCTGGATGACTATATATCATTAGGAATGTCACCTCAATTTTCAAATAGGCATTCAAAGAGGAAAGTAATTCCAAAACAGTGAACTTTATTGTAACAGTGATTAACATGCGAGACAGGAATGTTAAACTCTAGAATTCTTGCAAATAACTAGATCAGAATAATAAAAGAGTGATTTGCAGTTTTTTGTCAAATTTCTATTACTCCAATCTATGATAATAAAGAAGGTAAAGCGCTGTAATGTAGAGATTGAAAATATTAAAGGTTAGCATGATGTAGGTTGTGGCATAAATAGCAGAGTGGAGGCACAGACAGGAATGACTTGCCCACAAACACTGAATCACTGTATTCATGGAATTCTAGATCACCATGTGGGTAAGTCATTCTTGGCTGAGTAACACGGATTAATTTGTCAAGCAAGAAACAGGGGGCTGCCTTAAAAGATACACACATCAAGAAACAAGATGAGAGGAAAGATGAAAAACACTCACCATGCAACGGAGAGGTGCAACGAGAGTGAGATTTCTGATTGCAGAAAAGGAAGCCAGGCCACAATACCACCACCGCTGAAGACGAATGAATGCTACAACAATGCAAATATGAAAATCCAGAGCTTGTGAGCTCCAACAAAGAAATAATAATCTCTAGAGGATGTACTCGACATGAATCCAATACACTACAATCACCACTGCCACCAACAAATATTAAAACCGTTCAGTTTGTCAATAAAATTTCTTGCTTAATGCAGGAGATTAAAACGATTTCATATGGAAACACAGTTTGGTTGGGTGCGCGGGATTGAAATGATTTAATGCGCAAATAGAGTTAGGTTGGCTGCGCGGGAGTTTGAAGCTGGAAACGGTTGGCCGAGTTAATGACACAAGAACAGAGTCCGTCAAAGTTTTCAATTTGCAAATCCGTAACGGGAACTCTGCAAATGGGAGGGGTTGGGTTAAGAATGCGCGAAAGGAAGGCGGGGGTTAAATGTGTGCCCGACGACCTAAGCAGTCAACGCTTAGAGTGTGCCGGTTAATCCGCCCCCATGTACGAGTGACACTGCTGAGCTCTGCTATCATGGTCATGCAAATAAAAACTCTTAAACTTAAATGATAGTCATTTACACATCGAACATTTAATAACAACAATTTTTAATATTTTAATTTATTGACTTTCTTATTATGTGTGTAAACATCTAAAATCTGACCATACCCAACCATGCCTAATTTTATCCTATCCTAAATCATATTTAAAATTGATATTAGATTATAAATAAAGAGTCAAATTAAATCATTGAGAGTATATCAGATATCAACTCCATGCCCCACGAAATACAAAACAGGGGTAGTAATGTATAATACTATAGAAAATTATAAACCAACCATCAATAAAAAGATGCATAGTCTCTATTCATCTCTATCTCTACTCATTAAAATGACAGTTGTAACAACTACTTCCAAAGTGACACTATTCATCTCTGTCTCTATTGATATGCTAATTGCCACTGTTAGAATTCTTGCTGCGATTGTAAGAGTCAATCCTTAGAAAGGCTCCAATGGGTGGGGAGATCCTCTTCCAATCACTGTTATCAGAATTGGCAACTGAAATTTTAAGATCTATGTCCTTCTTGTCTCAGTTCAATTCATATTGGTGCAACTTGGAGTGTTTATTTTGGAAATCAACCTACTCACCTTCAAATTTTTCATCAACCTTCCTCAAGTATTGAGGCTAGTAGTTAGCATCTTGAATGTCTTCCTTGGAGTGTGGTAGGAGATCTTTCCATAAATGAAAATTTTATTCTTGCACTCTAAAGGGGACGATGTGAGAGAAATAAAAGAATTAAAAATTTCTTGAGTGTACTTTGAGGGGACAAGACACATGTGTATTATTTGATGAGGAAGGTTGACCTCACTTAATCAATGATTAAGTGTGTGCCAATGATTAGGGGGTAGATAAGAATTAAATTAGGGAGGTTGAAGAAAAGTGATAGTGGATGGGACATGTGAGGGAGAAAACTAAATAAATATAAATTATTTATTTAATTAATGGAAGAGAAAGGGTAAGGTAGGATGGTCATAGATAAATAATTAAATTAAATTATTTACCTTATAATTTTGGCAATAAGGGATTAAATTGAATGAATATCAGGATAGTGAATATTAGTTAAATAATATGAATATTATTTAATTAATATAGAGGATAATAAATTGAATGAATTAGGGATAAATTATCCAAATGTTAATGGTCAATTTTAGGTGTCTACACATATAAACATACACATATAAGATCTAATATATTTTTATAAGAACCTATTCTCTTACATAGAAAAGACTAGTCACATATTAAGGGATTTGGAAGAGACTAATTACTCATCATAGGGATACTAGAAGTTTCAATATGAAAAAATTTACACCTTTTTTCAATTTATTTTTCATTATTAATACTATATTATTATAGAGCATGGACTTCCTTTTGGATGTACTCATTTTATTTCTATAACTTATCTAGTTGTTGATGATGTTTGTTTTCTTCTGACTTTATTTCCCTTCTTATAGTTGTATGTCCTTCCATTTACATGGTTTTAACTATATTACTTGATTTAGAAGAATTTTTTTTTTGCATCGGCTTTACCCTTTCAATATTTTTGTGGATTATTTCTTCTCTCTCTTCCTCTATAGTTTTCTTAAGCAAATATTCTCTAATCATGGTTGCACTTTCAAGAATTTTATTGATTTTGGTGTTTTTTTCTTTTTATCCTCTTTTTCTTCTCTCTCTTTTGGGGTGAAGGCTAGTTTGAGACTGAATTTTCTTGCCAACATATCAATTAATTGAGGATTACAACTTAAATTTAATAAGATAGTCATTGAAGCATTAGAAAGATAAGGATCAATTGACATTTTTATTCTAATAGTACTTTGAGGGGAAGAAGTAGAACTTGATGGCTCTTATGAGAAATATTCTATGAATGCTTTATTTTCAAAATAGGATATTGTATTTGAATAAATATATAGTATTTGTTGGATGGGGCTCTTGTAGATATTATAGCAAGCTTCGATTTTGAGACATTTTCTATGAAGGTTTATTATAAATTAGCGAGCATATCTATTATTGAAAACCTCCTTTTGAGGCTAGAAAAATTGGTAGATCCTCTAATTTGGGGACATCAAGATCTTGAAACCTACGATTTTTATCTAAAAATCAATTGTCCAATTATTGGAAAGCCTATATCAAACCCAATATGGTTAATATGGTGACCATAATCAATCAAATATGAATTTATTATTGTCTATGAGACTCCAATAGGAAAATTAGTAGGTGGGAAAATAGTACTTAACAATCTATAAATACATTGGCCACCTATTGTATAGTAAACTGATCTAGGCTAGAGATCAACCCCTTTAATTTGGAATAGGAGACAAAAGGCTAAACAAATATTTTTATCTTCTAATCAAAGAGTAAAATTTGGATGAACAAAAACATTTTCTATCTCCTCTTTCTAAATTTCCCCTAAATTGGGCAACTACTTCTTGATCCTATTTTTTTAAAATGAGTGCCAATAAGGGTAGAAAAATTATATTGAACAACAATATCATAAGTGAATTGAGGATGGAGAATGATATCAACATATGAAAAATGCACATGGAAATAACCTTTATCTTGAGATATTTAGACATCCTTCAGAATAATGAATGATAATTATACATGTCTTATACATAATCCTTTGACTTCAAGACTAAGCTTAGATTGTGTAATTGTTCTTAACATGCAATATTTAATTCTTTCTTTTGGAAATAACTATGATATACATGAATTTGTTTCTAGATTTGATTGTGTTAAATCTTTTTACATCAATGTTTTAGATCAAACAACATGATCCGTCATTAGGATGGTAGAGAGCAAGAGGAGAAGAATAACTATGGATCACAGAGTGTGATCCGAAACGTTGATGCATCACATAGTGTGATCTAAAACATTGATAAGAAAAGATTTAACACAAACAAATTCATGTAGCAATATGGATTGTGGAAATTTATTATCATTAAATAACTATGATATTCTAATTTTCCAAAAATTGAATTGAACTTTCTTATCAATAAGAACATCATGTTATCTTCTACAAATTCATGAACATCAATAGTGCCTAATGTGCTTGTATATGTGATATGTCTACTTGCCATTGAAATTAAGTACAAATAGAGATGTATGATTCTTACATGAAATTTTAGAACTCCTTTATTTGGTACACTTTTTCCAACATATTGAAATCCTAATATACCCTCTTGGATTTATATATTAATATATAATGATTCCTATATAAAAAGAGAACCCTATATATATATATATATATAAGGCTACTTAAAAATGAAACCCTAGAAAACTAAACTTTGAATATATACAATTAAAATTAAAACTCTATATATATATATATAGGTGAAGCCACAATAGAGGTTTACAATTTGATGGAGGAAGGAAAACTGAGAAAAATGACCCCATGGCAAAAAAATTGGTTTTGGGGGTTCTAATGAACCTACAAGTTCGACCGAACCAAAAAGGAGTTCGACTGAACTAGGGTCTCGAAATAACCCATTAATTACCGCACCCACATTCTGCCCAAAAAATAAAAGGAAAAATGTATATTGAAGGGGGTTCGAATGAACCCTGGTTCGCTAGAACCCCCCTAGTTCTAGCGAACCCCCCTTTTCCCTAATTTTTGATTTTGTTCACACAAAAAACCTAATTTTTTTACGCTTTGAAGCTTAGGGTTGAGGATGAAAATGGGGGAATCTTCACAAACCAACTCCAACCAAGTAGTCCCTCGTAATCCAGAGCATTCAACAAATATAATTTTAATATGTTTTGTTTTATTATGTATTTTTTTTTTAGTTTTATTAAACATAGGTTTTTCATCAAAATGGTCTTGTTCAAGACATGTGGAAAAATAGCATTATCAAAAAAAAATTAAAAAATAAGTGAGTGCACCAGATATTGAAGTCCTTTGATCCAACCAAAAAAATTGAATTCCCCCAATATATACAAGTGTTATAATGCTATATATCACATATGTCTAAATTATTGTTATCTGCTTGACTTTGAAACTCTTTATTAAAAAAACTAATAAAAAACTATCTAACCAAGTGGAAGTAATCTAGATATCAAAGTTACAAATCTAAATTGAAGAATTAGAATTTTATCCTTCATGGAAAAAAATTTATACATTATACAGTGTGCGTCACTTTTTAAAAATGTTGTTTTATGAAAAAAACCAACTTTTGTGGGAGATGGAAAAAGAAGTGCAATCTGATTCCAAAAATTTTGAAAAAACTATTTTTAGAATCTACAGACAAAATGTGATGAGACTCTAGTTTGCATCATCTTCAAATTCCTCACAGTTTAGCCGCTATAGGTGCCCGAATATGAAGATTTAGTTAAAAATAAAAATTTTTGGCCAAAAATTGTAAACCACTATTGTGGGATCACCCATATATATGTATGTATGTATGTATATCTATATATGTATGTATGTATGTATGTATCTATATATATATATATGAAAAATAAATTTTGGTGTAATGTTGTGTTAGTAAGTGTAACAACACAAATATAAGAATGATACATCTTCATGCCATAGTTCATAACATAACTATGGCCACAATAATACACAATTTTTCTTTTCATATTATAATCTATTCAAAGAGATTAAATAAGACAAATGGCTTGTTAAATAACATATAAGGTTTCATGAATATGTAACCCTAAATATAGAAGGGGGTTAAAGGATGAAACCCTCAATATATACAATTTCAAGAAGCTATATATATAGGGAATTACATTTTTATCTCATATTCAAACAAAATGAAATTGAGAAGTTGTCTATACAATGATGATTGAAAGAGCATATAAGTCATTTGGAGCAATGATGAAATGAAGAAAATCACATGGTTGTATGTTTTTTAAAATAGATGCTTCATGAAAGTCACAAATCAAACTATTACCTTCAGTGGAAATTGAAAGGATAAATGATAAAAATTGTTACCTAGAATGTCCATGTCAACACCTTCAGTCAATGGAGAGGATTCAACAAGTTTCTAGAATGATTAATAGTGCGGTGGCCGTGAAGGAAGCATGTTGAAAAATGAATTGGGTGAAAAGCTAGGCCTTGAAATGGGTGTAAAAGGTATTATGTATTTGTACTTGAAATGTTTTAAAGTGTATCCAAATAGAGTGTGGTCAATGCTAACACAAATCTCTTATGTGACATTTGGAACCACAAAACAAGACACCCTAAACCTTTAATGTCTTAATTCAATTCAATTAGTTGACAATTTTTTTTTTTTATATTTGTTCTTAAATATATGTGTACAATTAAAAATGATATTAATTGGATGAGCTGCTCGACTTTTTTGGTGGTCCTAGTGCATAGTTACTAGGGTGTCTATGTGTGGGTATTGGTTGGCATCTCCAAATGACCACTTTTTTGACCTTTGTGCATATAACAACTCATCTAACAACTCATCTTGTAATTGTCGTAACTACCTAGAAGCTGAATCAATAACTTTAAGCTCTTAAATCACATATGAAGAAACTTAAAAAGAATTGAAAATCTAATGTACTATTTAAAAACTTAAGATATGCAAAATTAAGGTAAACGAATAATGGATCCTTTACCTAATTACTTTAATAAAGAAAATGAAATGTTCTAACAAATTTTCAAGAAAATTGAAATCGCATTCAAATCGACATGTCTATTTGTACTCAGCATACATAAACTTGTAAGGTTGGATGGACCATCTCAGATAAAAGCCGAGGAGAAAGTGGACGTGCTGGGCGCACACTAATTCAATTCCTGCATGGGTGCCAGCAAATGGACAAAAGTCAGGTCGACGCACAAGCTTAAACGAATACTAGGGAGCTGTTTGAATTTTTGGGTCGATAGGCTAATGTGAACAAGGGAACGTGCACTGTGTAACATGTGTACAGCTGGTAATGGTAATTGCGTATAAACCAAAACAGATACTATAATTAACTAGAATTAAATAATTGAATTGGAATAAGTCGTCTTGGAACAATACATTAAATTTGTCGAATAAAAAATCAGATTCCACACAGGTCCGCTATAAAGCCGGCTCTTGGAAAGCTATTATCCAAGCGAATTTTCTAGCTTGAGAACATGTCCAAAGGAGAGGTTGCAGCTGCTCTCTGGAGAAGGTTTTGTTCTCTTATACATTCTTCACTCTTGTACTGTTATCTGATATAAAATTGTAGAATTCTGAAAGCCTCATAGTTTATTAGGCATTATATATGCTAATTTTACAGTTATAAACAACTCTCTGTTAGTGTGTCGCAAGTTTTCCATATGAAGGCACATAAAAACGAGAAAGAGAACTCTCATGAGTTTTAACCAAGGATTTGGAATTGACTGATTACTCATCATAGAGATACTATTAGGAAAAATGAAAATGCCTGCGAATAAGAAATGGAAATTGTAATAAAATTTAAATAAAACACATAATCAAACAAACATTCGGATTAGATGTGAGAAGATCAAACCAACATTGAATCAAATAAAAATGAATTATGTCGAGCTCAATATTGTTGATTGTATGCGTGCTCACTAACGATTTCGGTAGCATAATGACACTTCAATGATAAAATAAGTGAAAGATATGATAAAACAGCCAATTCATGTATATATGATAGGAGGGGAGATAGAAATTAATGGTTGAGATTGCTTGATGCAGATCAAGGGTAGAGGATTATTTTGTCCTCTTACCTCATGGGATGGTGCCAAGTGGCACCATGAGGTGAGTTGAGAGGGAGATGGTACTTTGGAGTGTGTTAGGAGATCTTTCCATAAATGAAATTTTTGCTCTTGCACTCTAAAGGGGATGATGCGAGAGGAATAAAAGAATTAAAAATTCCTTGAGTGTACTCTTAGGGGACAAGACATGTGTATGATTAAGTGTGTGCCAATGATTAGGTGGTAGATTATGATTAAATTGGGAGGTTATTAAAAAGTGATGGTGGATGGGACATGTGAGGGAGAAAATTAAATAAATAAAAATTATTTATTTAATTTATGGGAAAGAAGGGGTAAGGTAGGATGGTCATAGATAAATAATTAAATTAAATTATTTACTTTACAATTTTGGGATGATATAAGGTATTAAATTGAATGAATATCAAGATAGTGAATATTAGTTAAATAATAGGAATATTATTTAATTAATATAGAGGATAATAAATTGAGTGAATTAGGGATAAATTAACCAAATGTAAAGTGTCAATTTTAGGTATCTACACATATAAACATACAAATATAAGATCTAATATATTTTTACAAGAACCTATCCTTTTACATAGAAAAGACTATTCACATATTAAAGGATTTGGAAGAGACTAATTACTCATCATAGATCTATTAGGAGTTTCAATAAGAAATATTTTACACTTATTTTCAATTTCCCTTTCATTACTAATACTAGATTATTATAGAGCATGAACTTCCTTTTGGATGTACTCATTTTCTTTCTACAACTTATCTAGTTCATGATGATGTTTTTTTCTTATGACTTTCTTTCCCTTCTTGTAGTTGTATGTCCTTCCACTTACATGGTTGTAACTTGATTTAGAAGGATTTAAATTTTTCGCATATGCTCTTTACCCTTTCAATTATTTTGTGGATTATTTCTTCTCTCTTCCTCTCTAATTTTCTTAAGCAAAGATTCTCTAATCATGGTTGCACGTTTAGGAATTTTATTGATTTTGGTGTCTTTTTTCTTTTTATTCCCCCTCTTTTGGGGTCAATGCTAGTTTGAGACTAAATTTCCTTTCCAACATATCAATTAATTGAGGATTACAACTTAAATTTGATAAGATAGTCATTGAAGCATTCGAAGGATAAGGATCAACTAAAATTCTTATTCTAATAGTATTTTGAGGGGCAGAGGTAGAACTTGATGAAACTTATCAGAAATATTCTATATATGCTTTATTATCAAAATAGGAGATTTTAATTGAATAAATATGGAGTATTTGTTGGATAGTGCTCTTGTAGATATTATAGCAAGGATCACTTCTGAGACGTTTTCTATGAAGGTTTATTATAAATTAGTGAGCACATCTATTAATGAAATCCTCCTTATTTTGAGGCTAGGAAAATTGGTAGATCCTCTAAATGTGGGGACATCAAGATCTTGAAACTTATAATTTTTATCCAAGAATTGATTGTCCAATTATTGGGAAGCCTATATAAAACCCAATATGGTTAATATGGTGACCATAATTAATAAAAGATGAATTTATTATTGTTTATGAGACTCCTACATGAAAATTGGTAGGTGAGAAAATAGTATGCAACAATCTATAAATACATTGGCTACCTATTGTATAGTAAAATGATCTAGGATAGAGATACCCCTTTAATTTGGAATAGGAGACAAAAGGATAAACAAATATGTATATTTTCTAATCCAAAAATAAATTTTGGATGAACAAAAAAATTTCTATCTCCTTTTTGTAATTTTCTCCTAAATTGGGAAACTACTTCTTGATCCTTTTTTTTCTAAATGAGTGTCAATAAGGGTAGCAAAATATTGAGCAACAATATCATAAATGAATTGAGGATGGACAATGATATCAACATACTAAAAATGCACATGGAAATAACCTTTATCTTGCAATATTTAGACATCCTTCAAAATAATAAATGATAGATATACATGTCTTATACATAATCATTTGACTTCAAGACTAAGCTTAGATTGTCTAATTGCTCCTAACATACAAGATTTAATTTTTTTTTTTGGGAATAACTATGATATTCATGAATTTATTTATGCATTTGATTATGTTAAAGTTTTTTACCTCAATGTTTGAGATCATACTTAGTGATCCATCAACAGGATGGTAGAGAGCAAGAGGAGAGAAATAAATATGGATCACAGAGTGTGATCCATAATGTTGATAGATCATAGAGTATGATCCATAATGTTGATAGATCACAGAGTATGATCCATAATGTTGATGGATCACGAAGTGTGATTTGAAATGTTGATGGGAAAATATTTAACACAATCAAATCTAGAAATAAATTCATGTAGCAATATGGATTGCAAAAAAAATTATTATCATTAAATAACTATGATATTCTAATTTTTAGAAATTTAAATGGAACTTTCTCATCAATAAGAACATCATATTATCTTCTACAAATTCATAAACATCAATAGTGCCTAATGCGCTTGTATCTATGGTATTTCTACTTGCCACTGAGATTAAGTGCAAATAGAGATGTATGATTCTTATATGAAATTTTATGATTCTTACATGAAATTTTAGAACTCCTTTATTTGTTACACTTTTCCAACTTATTAAAATCCTAGCAAACCCTCTTGGATTAATATATTTTTATATATATAATGAATCTCATATAAAAAGAGAACCCTAGATATAAAAGGCTAGTTAAAAATGAAACCTTGAAAAGCTAAAATTTGAATATATACTAGTCAAAAATTAAACCTTGCCTGTGTGTGTACACGCATGCGCATTCATATTCCATATTCATATATGGAAAAATAATTTTTGATGTAATGTTGTGTTGGTAAGTGTAACCACACAAATTCATGAACATCAATAGTGCCTAATGTGCTTGTATCTATGATATGTCTGCTTGCCACTGAAATTAAGTACAAATAGAGATGTATGATTCTTACATGAAATTTTAGAACTCCTTTATTTGTTACACTTTTGCAACTTATTAAAATCCTAGCAAACCCTCTTGGATTAATATATTTTTATATATAATGAACCTCATATAAAAAGAGAACCCTAGATATAAATGGATAGTTAAAAGTGAAACCCTGAAAAGCTAAACTTTGAATATATAGAAGTAAAACATTAAACCATACACACACACACACACACACACACACACACATGGAAAAATAATTTTTGGTGTAATGTTGTGTTAGTAAGTGGGCTAGCTCAAGTGGTTATTTGCTTTTATGCTTCATTTGGGAGGCCTTGAGGTCCATTCCCTCAGGATGGCCACCTCTGTTGTGATGGGACCCACTTGTTGCATCCATTGGGTTAGGCACTTGTAGTAGTGCTAACGGTTCACTCTATGTCCATTCCTCGACTTACTAGGGGGTGTGTATGGGGATTTTCCATGAAGTGCATTTCTTCCGAAAAAAAATAGGAGTGATACATCTTCATGCCATAGCTCATAATAGAACTATAGCCACAACAATACACAATTTTTCTTGTCATATTATAATCTATTCAAAGGGATTAAATAAGACAAATGAGTTGTTGTTAAATAACATATAAGGTTTCATGAATATGTAACCCTGAATATATAAGGGGGTTAAAGAATGAAATCCCCAATATATACAATTTCATGAAGTTATATATACAGGGAGTTACATTTTTATCTCATATTCAAACAAAATGAAATTGAGAAGTTGTTTATACAAAGATGATTGAGAGAGAAAATATGTCATTTGGAGCAATGATGAAATGAAGAAAATCACATGGTTGTATGTTTTTAAAAATAGATGCCCCATGAAAGTCACAAATCAAACTATTACCTCCAGTAGAAATTGAAAGGATAAAAAATAAAAATTGTCCTAGACGTGAAGGAAGCATGTTGAAAATTGAATAGGGTGAAAAGCTAGGTCTTGAAATGGGTGTAAAAGGTATTATGTATTTGTACTTAAAATGTTTTAAAGTGTATCTAAATAGAGTGCGGTCAATGCTAACACAAATCCCTAACATGACATTTGGAACCAAAAAACAAGACACCATGAACCTTTAATGTCTTAATTTAATTCAATTTGGTGACAATATTTTTTATAGTTGTTCTTAAATATATATGTGTGCAAAATTAAAAATGATATTAATTGGATGAGTTGCACAACTTTTTTGGTGGTCATGGTGCACATTTACTAGGTTGTCTATGTGTAAGTAATGGTTGACATAAATGACTAAAAAATTATTAAAATTTCGATGTACTATTTAAAAATTGAAAATATTTGAAATTAACATAAATGACGAATGGATCTTTTCCCTATTTACTTTAATATGAAAATGAAATGTTCAAACAATTTTCAAGAAAAATAAAATTGCATTCAAATCGACATGTCAAGAAAGTCGGTGTTACTTATTTTCATTTGTACTCAATGCCATAAACTTGTATGAGGTTGGATGGGCCATCTCAGAAAAAAGAGCCGAGGAGAAAGTGAACGTGCTGGGCGTACACTAATTCAATTCCTGCATGGGTATCGGCAAGTGGGCAAAGTCAGGTCGACGCACAAGCTTAAACGAATATAAGTACTAGGGAACTGTTTTGAATGTGAACAAGGGGTACGCTGCACTGTGTAACATGTGTACAGCTGGTAATTGCGTATAAACCAAAACAGATACTATAATTAACTAGAATTAAATAATTGAATTGGAATAAGTCGTCTTAGAACAATACATTAAATTTGTCGAATAAAAATTCAAATTCCACACAGGTTCGCTATAAAGCCGGCTCTTCGAAAGCTATTATCCAAGCGAAATTTCTAGCTTGAGAACATGGCCAAAGGAGAGGTTGCAGCTGCTCTCTGGAGAAGGTTTTGTTTTCTCTTATACATTCTTCCCTCTTGTAATGTTATCTGAAATGAAATTGTTGTTTTCTGAAAGCCTCATAGCTTATCAACCATAATATATGCTAATTTTACAATCATAAACAGCTATATCTGTCAGTGAATGGCAAGTTTTCCTTACAAAGGCACATAAAAATGGAGACTGGAAATTCTCATGAGTTAGTATCTTTCAAAGTATATTTTTAACAAAAAAAAAGTATTCGTTAAATGCAGACTGCAAGGCAAGGTTGCAATAATCACAGGCGGATCGGCAGGCATTGGAGAGGCCACTGTTAGGCTATTCGCAAATCATGGCGCCAAAGTCATCATTGCAGACGTCGCAGATGACGCTGGTATGAAAGTGGCGGAATCCCTTTCGCCCTGGGTGACATATATCCACTGTGATGTGACCAAAGAGAAAGACGTAAGCGCAACCGTGGATTTGGCCATGGAAAAGCACGGAAAGTTATACATTCTGTATAATAACGCGGGAGTCGTCGGCAAGCAAAAATTGAGCGCGGCAGAGAATGATATGAAGGATTTCGAACAAGTGATGAATGTCAATATAAAAGAAGTAATGCACGGCATTAAGCACGCAGCCCGAGTCATGATCCCCAACAGAAAGGGCAGCATTATCTCTACAGCTAGCATTGCAGGAATAGCAGGAGGATGTACTCCTTACTCCTACACTGCCTCCAAACACGCCGTAATTGGGCTGACTAAGGGCGGTGCAGCCGAGCTGGGGCAATATGGTATACGAGTGAACTGTATTTCTCCGGCTGCAATTGCCACAGATCTGTTAATAAATTTTATGGGAGTGATCCCTTCGGCAGAGGAAAAGGCCAAGGTCGAGGCCGCGATTAAGGCCGAAGCCCCCTTAAAGGAAGTCAATCTGAAAGCAGAGGATATTGCAAAGGCTGCTTTGTATCTGGCCAGTGAGGATTTCAAATATGTAAGCGGTCATAACATGGTTGTGGATGGGGGAATAACGGTTGTGTTAGATGAAGTTGCAGTGTTTGGAAAGTACTAATGGGGAATCTCTTAGGAAAAATGTGAAAGTTGATAAATTGTAGTGTGTTTCATGTTTTGATCATGCACTGTTTTGGTTTAATCAGTTGTGGTATTTTGTGAGGCCTTTTTGGATTTTTTCATTGTTAGATTTATTGATAGCGATGACTATTTGAAAGTCTGTGTTTACAGATCTTATTTTATTCTCCTTCATATAATTTTACTCTTTTTTCAAATAAATAAATCAAGAACATGTTTAAAATTGTTAGATTATGATACGAATTTTTGTTGTTTAAACTTGAAAGAAAAATTAGTATCTTTACATAATTTATATTTAGTTAAGTAATATAATGATTATTCATTAAATTTATAGTTAATGTGAGATAATAAGAGATGAGTTATATGGTTACACAATATCATCATTAAGTTAAAGATAGCACAAGTCATATGAAGGAAATACAACCTATTTAAATAGATATCTATGTAAGTAAATTTATTCTATTCTAAGTGTATAATGTATAATAGTGACATAAAGGAGTTTCATGTCATAACTATGTACATAAAAACTTGTAAACTTAATCCTGATCATCATTTACACATGAAATAATTAATAACAATAATTTTCAATATTTCAACTTGCTAATTTTCTTATTATGTGGTTCATAAGAGTGGTAAAATATTTACAATAGAATTCATTGACTCTTCCAATATTAAAGTTTGAGACTAACTTTTTGTAAATATTAGAGCTTAAATTTTATGAACTTTTTTTATTAATAAAGGATTTGATTTTACACACAAAGGAAGAGGTATGTTATATGTGAAATGCAATCAACAAAAAGAGAATTTTTGCATGCAAATGAAGAGGTGTGTTAAATGTGAAATGCGATCAACAAAAAGATAAAATAAAAAAAATGGTGTTAATTAGAGTATAAGAGAAAAGAAAAACCATTTAAAGCCAAAATTTATTTTGCAAATATAAATACATCTAAATTTTGCAACATATTAATATAAAATTACTAAAAACTAACATATAAGTTATAATATTTTTCATGATTTTTAAAGTAAAAATTTGTACACAAAAATAAGACAAATTTATTATCGAAACAATAATTTTGTCATATTCATATATATATATATATATAAACTAATTATTAAATAAACATATAACTCTTTATATCTACATCAAGTAATGAAGATTGAACATGAATTTTGGCTAAATCCCTTTCAAAATAAGAAACATGGAAGCCCGGGTGAAGCTTAGATGAGGAAGTAAGATCCAATTTGTATGCAACTTAATCAATTTATTACAAAACTTTATAAGGCCTATAAAACCTAGGTGCTAACTTCTAGCGAGTCTTCATCTTTAATGATAATTTTTTGTAGGGATATAGACAAAGAAAGACTATATTAATAATGATAAAGCTGTGCTTAGAGTGGTGTCGATTTACTTGTTTCTTCGTGTAGTTCTATGTAATATGTAGATTGTCCTCAAGAGTGTAGATAACGTCATATGTGTGACGGGTGGAAAACACTACATGTACCTTTAAATTTCCTAGTATATATGTTTAAAGAGATGAAGGAGATTGAATATGCATAACTTTATATCATGTCATCTTGGTTGTTGTCTAATAAGTGGTATTATATCACCATACCACAAGAGGTAACCATTTGGTCCAATGATTTTGGTGATCCGGAGAAAAGTAGTGTAATAAGATCTCGATGCAATTATTGATAATTTCAATTTGACCATTTATGTGTGGTGATATACAAATCTCATCTTGAGTTGTGTGTCATCATATTAAAAGAGTTCTTTCCAAAAGTTGCTAGTGAAAATGGGATTATAATCACTAAAAATGGAAGTGGGAGTGCCATGGAGGTGAAAGATGTCTCAACCTCGCTTATAATGGTAAAATTATAAGTGTGATTTTTTATAAAAAACTAAAAAATCTAGTTATAGAAGTTGGTTTTCGATCAAGATGAATGACTAGCTTGATTATTGTATCAATTGTGTACACATTTGTTTGCCTCTCTACAATAAAAGGAGTTCAATCAACCTTCTAAAGGAAAATTTATGGCCTCTAGAAGTTTGCATTGGAAATATAGAAATGTGCTAGATGCATAAAATAGGTGTAAGGGGAGATTACACTTGTTGACCAACTTATGATATGTGTGCTATGACAATTCACAAGGAATCTTTATTTGGAGATATAATTTGAGCAACATTTTTTAGGTGATTTTAGCTCATGATTTTCTAATCACCATTTTATGAATTCATATAATGTATTTGATATATATTAGGTACTTGAACTGGAGGTTGTGTATGATTTTTACGCATATAGTTAAGCTTTCATAATTCCTCTTGATCTTTGGTTGGTGATACTCTCATGAAGACATGCTTTGCAATTGTATTGTAACTTTTTTTTATTGAATAATGTTGACGAATATTACATTGCCGTTCATTACATTTCCGTTTCCAGTCAATTGTTTTGTTTAACCGTGCAACTGCACTGCTCCTCACCTCTTTAAATGTAATTGTATTATCATTGATTTGCACTGCAATACATGGAATATTAATGCATCTTATATTTACGTATGGAATCCAAGCAATCAATCCTTGTGCCCATGTGTTTGATTCCGAGAAACTGAGAAGGCATGACTAGAACCATAGCATGACTTTTGAGGCATGGAGTTTTTCGAAGAGTAGAGCGGAGGCATGGAATTTTTGAAGAGAAGAGCGACTTCATGCCAGACAACGTGAGTGGTCCTTGTGGAATTCAAGAAGATTGACAGCACAGTTTTGACTAGTGTATGTGATCTGAAGCGGCAGATTATCATAATAGATGCGGAGCCAACAAGCTAAAATAAAGCTACACCAATAAAAGAGCAAGTTTAGGGTTTCTATTTTGACACTGGAGAGTGGCACAGCGAAATCATGGCAGCCAAAAGTATCATTTTTTGGTATGCAGCGAGATGGAGCCTTGTGCGAGGTGAACAATTGTAATTCTTCTTATTGCTCTGAATCATCAATGCTGGTGAGTGCAAAATTGCTATTATGCCCCTTTTCTTTCTTTGTTTTTTTGGTTGAGATTTAATATTTCAAAGGATATATCACTAATATGGAGATTGTAGTAGATAAGTTAGATAAGTATTCTGGTTTCAATTTTCATATTTGGAAAATCAAAATTCAGATGCAATTAATGAATAAGAATTTATGGGGAATAGTGAGTGGAAAGGATAAAGCACCTACAAAGACAACTATGGTATTGGAGTGGAACAATAGAAGATGATAAAGCCAAGGCCATTATCGGTCTTGCTCTTTCTGATTCTGAATCACATCACATAGATTTCGATAAATCATCAACAAAAATTTGGGATAATCTCAATTAATTGTTTGGAGCAAAACCATTCAATGCAAAATTTTCTCTAGAACTCCAATTATTTAGGTTCAAAATGGAAAATGGAATCACAATGTCAAGTCATATAAGTAGTTTGAGGTACCTCATTAGGTAATTAGTAGAATTTAAGGCTACAATAGATGATGAAGATGTTAAAGCTATCTTGTTAAACAACTTGCCTTCAAAATTTAGCAATGTTATTTTTACACTCGGCCAAACACCCTCTCAAAATTTAGAAGATATGATTTCAGCTCTTCTAACAAAAGAAAAGAGAATAAATGCAGAAGATTCAAATGATGTTTCTCAACTAGAGAAGGCATTATATTCTCAAAGCTATAATAAAAAATCAAGTACAAACAGTGAGGAAATTAAATGTTTTTATGGTAAGAAAAAAGGTCAAATAGCTTGGTCTTGTAAAATTTGAGCTAGGGATGTTCTTAAAGGAAATCTCAAAGATAAAACCCAAGAAGAAAATGTTGCTTATATTGAGAATGAGGATTCATCCGATGATGATGTTGTTGTCAATATCTCTTCAGTGGTGTTAATTATGCATTAGTACTATAAGTCTTCATATTGGAGGTTGATGGCACTAAATGATGGATGAATTTCCATCATCTCAAGTTAGCTTTGTTGCAAGTATGAAAGTGTTGTCATTGATGTCAACTGGTTAAATAGTTATCAATTGGTTTTTGTTGCCATTAATGTCATGGATGCAGGTTATTGGTTGTATATATTGAGGATATTGAGAAAATTGTAATGAAGAAAGGTTATAGATATTTAGTGGTTGCTCTAGGTTTTCCTCCTATGTTGATATGGTTCAAATATGTTAATCATGGTTGTTGGAAGTTGCTATATCTATACTTTTCGATTCTAGATTGTTGTACAGGTTGAGTTTTGTTCACTAGTTGTGAACTGTGTTTTTTAGTGTCTCTAGTTGAGATCCAGGAGAAATGTAATTACTCTGGATTTCTTCTTGTTTGAGTCTTATGACTTGCAATTCTCAAGATATGTTGTTGAGGTTGTGTTGAAGAAAATTTTGTTATCTGGGAAGATTAGATTGTGTTAATGATACATGTACTTAACTTTTCTATGTGTTTTACACTGGTTTGGATGACCTTGTGTTTAACACTACCTTTGAAATATGACGAAGTGCATTGAAGCGTGTGTTTGGGTTGCTCTCATTCTATTCCACCTTAGAATGTTTTGGTGCTGACCTAATTTGAATTTGAATTTACAAAGGGTGTGTGTGGCTAACTTTGGATATATGTCAAAGTTGAAGATGGTATAAATATAGATTGAGATACTATTGAAAACATATGCACATGTAGAGGAATATATGTGAAGTAGAGTGTGTGGTTGTGCAGATTAGTGCGAAGTCTAATTGCGAGTTTTTTGAAAGTAGTGAGATGAAGGTGTACTCTATAATTCAAGCATGTCTGCAAGTGTGTGAGCGAATTGTGGTGGAAATTTCTGTTGCATTGATATTTTCTTCTCTTTGTAACAAATATCTTCTATCTTCTTAGTATTTGTGTGGTAGTGAGCCCTCTGGATGGTTAACCCTTGTTGGAAAGTGAGTTCTAATTCAGATAGTGGGCATTCTCTAGTAGTGAGCCTTTGTATTCAATTTTGATATTCTCTATATTGTGAGCTTATCCTCATCGTGGTTTTTTCCTTATTGGGTTTTCCACATAAATCTAGTGTTGCTATGTGTATATGGTTTTTACTTCTTTTAGCTTCTGCATTTGCACTTACTGATTAATTATATTAGTAGAATAAAAGTTTTGTGGATGGTAATTGAATTAATCATTGGTGATTGTTGTAAAGGAAATTTTTTCTACAACTGATTAAGCCCCCTCTCAATTATCTTGCTAAAAAATTGGTATCAGAGCTAAGTTCCTTGGAGAAGAGCTTAACCACTTAAGGAAGGTTTGTGATGGCGAGCAAGATCATTATTAACTTTCCTAGGTTCGATAGGACTAATTATGGAATCTGGAGAATAAAGATGGAAAGATATTTGGAATACTATGGATATGATGTTGAGAAAGCTTACAAGACTACATATACTACTCCTGCTAATGGTCCAAATTTAGCTAATGAAATCAAGACACATGAGATGAATGAAAAGGAAAAGTATATTTTGATGAATAGTCTTTCACAGTTTGAATTGATTAAAGTTTCAAATCCAAAGACTACTAAAGATGTATGGGTTGCTTTAGAAAAAACTCATGTAGGGAATGAAAATGTCAAAGAAGCAATGTTATAAAAGTTGGAAGCATAGTATGAGATCCTACATATGTCTGAAGATGAGAACATTAAATCCTATTTATAGAGAGTGGATGACCTGGTAGGTGAAATGTGAGGATGTGGTGCAACAATGGATGAACCCATAATAGTGAAGAATATTCTCAGAACTCTTCTTGATGTAGATAGTGAAAAGGTATCCGCTATTGAAGAATATGCGGATTACAAGAATTACACTAAAGATCAATTGTTAGGTACTCTAACACCATATGAAATGAGAAAACTAAATTTGAGAAATGGATCCAAATCAGAAATTGCTTTTAAGGCTACAACTAGTGAAGATCTAGATGAAGAAAATGTTGAAGAAGAGGAAGCTCTCATGGTGTGCCCAAAGACAGCTAAATATATGAAAAAGAATCATTCAAAAGATCAGATCACTAGATACAAGATTAAAGGAGTTTTGACAAGAAGTAGAGTTGTTGTGGCTAATGAGATAAATCTATGTCTACTTTCTAAATTGGAACTGAAGATAGTGAGGGTATCTATAGGATCATGATGGGCCAAAAAGTGGCAATATGATGGGTATGTG
>VDFB02116103.1:0-12015 GCA_007258455.2 Sequoia sempervirens
TTTTAGCCTCCTGGACCCCTTCCAGATATGTCGGGCACTTTGTTACCTTTTTTGCGAGATCACCCAAAAAATTGAAATTTTCATCTGATCTCTTGAGGGGGCATTAGAATGGCATGTTTTCTCTCACCATCCAGTAGTGGGGCAAGTTTTGAAATATCAATTTTTTTTTGGCTTTGATTGAGATTGTTTATTCTTTGAACTAACGTAACAAGTGCATTTCTTCAAAAAGGGGCAAAATGTAGACATAAAAAATATACTGATTGACATCGTGCATCTGATCCTGACTTACTAACATCGTTTCTTCCTAAATCATCCTTTGGTCTAACCGTTTAATCAAATTCCTATAAATTAAATTCATCAATATCCTCTTTTGATTCAATAAATCACTTTATCTTAATCAAGTCATTTCTTTTGTTAATTAAATCAATCCATTCGATCTAATTATCCCTATTTAATTAAATAATCAATTTATTTGATTAAATCTCTAAAAGTCTCTCCATTGAATTAAATAAATTAAAACCTTATTTGATTGTCTGCTTTTATCCCTTTTAATTAAATAAATCAAAATACTTTATTTAATTAGCCTCTTATCATATTCCTCTCTTATTTGATTTAAATAAATCCATAAATCTAGAAGTCAAATAAGTCACGTATCATCTCACATTAAATTAATTAACCCTTGATTAATTTAACCTCATATCATGTCACATCCTCTAGATAATGCCAAGTTGCGCAGAAAATAGATTTAATTCATTTATTAAGTCATTTTCCTCACAAAGTATCTTTGGAATATCCTCTCAATTTAGTTAAAAATTGACATGTACATCCAACAAGGCATTTAAAACCTCTTACATGTCTTTGCCTTGGTGATGGCATTATTGCATTTCCCTTCCTCTTACATGTCATTTCAACAAATTTGAATTTCAAATATTGGCATTTATTGGCACAAACCCCAAATCTTGTACAACCATCATCCATTCATAGCTTGACAAGTGGCACCATATCATTGGATGAATGTTAGTCCCACATTGCTCAAATTTGGAAATTCATCCATCTTGAAATCCTATAAATGAAGAGCTCGTCTCCTCATTTTATCATCCACAATCCAAGCAAAGTTACCATGCTAAAATACTTAGCCATTTCCATCCATCATTTGAATTCCTAGTTAGGATTTTCGCAGATTTGGCTTGGAGTTCTCATCTTTTGTCAAAGCGGATCAACATCATCTTCAACACATCAAGATTTCATCATAGAGATTGGGAAAGGGCCAATTTTCACATCAAATTGGCACCAATTCCCCCATGGGATCAAGTGTTTGCTAATTAAATTAGGATTAAATCTAGTTTTTATCATTTTCTTTGTGTTCTTCATTATTTTCATTCCTAGTTTGATTTGTAAATGGATTTCATGGGGAATCCTTCTTTTAGCTTGTAATTCCTTGTCTAACTCGTTTATTCATGTTGTTTTGCAGGTACTAGGAAAAGGGTTCGCACAGTAAGCGCCATGGTATCCAAGTAGTACGTTGTCAAAGATTGCTACCCTTTTGCACTTTGGGATTTGATGTTTCATTGAACTATATGGTTTTGTACAGGGTGATTGTGCTTTATTTTTTATGAAATTTTGTGGGTAGCAGAATTAACTCTGGTTCAGTTTTGGTTTGGTTGGATTTTAAGTGATTTTGTGTATTTTAGAAGCCAATTACTGAGGGTCAATTTGTATACCCTGTTTTAAGGGTTTTGAGTGCATTAAAATGTCATATTAAGCCTTTCACCCATAGTATTGCTTCTATAACTCAATGGAAAGGCTTAGTTATGGTTATAAAACTTGTATGCATAGTTTTGTGCACAAGGGATGCGAATAGAGGGTTTTTAGGTGATGCCCTAGATGTCAATTGGTGCATTTTTTAGTGGAAAATGGTGGTTTACTGCTAGGGTTTGAAGAAATAGTTGGGGGAAGCGATATCTCTTGAACTTTTAAGCTTGTGTAGACCTTTTTGAACATGTTTTAGCCTTTGGTTGGTTGTGGGAAGTTTCGAGTATGGGGTTTCAACAAACCCTTGCCTAACTTATAGTCTCCAAAACTCATCAAATGGGCTTATCTTTTAGAGAAGGTCATCCAATGGACAACCAAACATCAATCAAGCTTTAACATAGACCCTAAGAAAATTTCCCAAGAGATCATACCATATTTTTTTGTACCATCATTAAGATCCAATAGACCACCTTGCATAAAGGCTACTAAATTAGCCCTATTTACAAAGAGACAACCTTTTAAACACTAGATCTTCACTCAAACTCCTAAAACAACAGTATGTTATGTGTCAAAACCTCTAATTCCATGATTTGTTTCTAGGTCCAAGACCTCTACACCCCTAATACACCAAACCCTCTATTTCAAGCAAAATACTTGGGGTTTTAATGAACTCCTATCTCCCACACCTGCCATACCCAAAAAAAGCACCAAACACACTTACCAGACCCTGCACATGGTGAATAATACATTACATGGACAATCCTTCCCACATTTTGTCAAAATACCACTTGAAACCCTCATTTTCATCATGAAAATACCCTGCTACAACCCTAGAACATCATCTCAAACACCCAACCTTGACTCCACAACATTATAATCAGATTAGGCATGTATTTTACAAGTTAGAGGACCCATTCCACAAGTTACAGTAGGCACAAAAAGTGGAATGGATTGAATTACATCATGAAACCCTTCAATCCAAGAACACTGTGAAAGTAGGTAACAGCAGTAAAAAAAAGATAACCTTCTTGCCCCTCCTAAAGTTTGGACCACATACATTACCTCCACATAAAACTTTACATCCTTGGTCTTCTTGGCTCACGTGCCTTGATATGGTTATGCAAATGAAAATGAAGCAAATTAATCATCTCCTTCTCCGCTGGCTGGAAGAATGCATGCTTAATGTTTTGATACATGATATCAACTCCCTATTTTGCTCTCATGGTTGAATATAAAAATTTAGTATGGTGGGCCTCCAAAGTTCTAGTCATCTTTATTCCTCTTCCACCAAATGTTGGCCTGATCCACATGTCTTCCAACCTAATTGGCTTTTTGTTTTCAAAGCTGAAGTTTCTCCTGAGTCACCAATGTAGCTCTCTTTTCCTTTTTAGACTCTTTCATTGCTACAGATCATCTCTTGGATTTAATCATCTGTACCACATGGTTGATGTGCTTTGAATCCTTGCATCTAAAGGAAATTTCCTTTACATAAATACTACTAGGGAATTTCAATGTTGCCACTATAGTTGGTATTAAAGTCAGTACCTGCAACATGAAGAGTGATTCTCATTCCTCTTCTACATTAGAGGGTTCATATCCTTGATCTGACTCTTCCGAATTATAAAAATCAAAATCACTAGCAGAGGCTTTGAAAGGAACTCCATGAAAACCAAGCTCTCTAAATGGTATATCAAACTCTAGTTAAAAATCTTTTAGATGAGGCTGCTCCCATAGCTCTCTTACTCGCTTGACAAATCCTTGAAACTCTGTATTGATTTTATTTTTCCTGTCCCTCTCTTGTTGTTCTTCCTCAATATCATCAAGATCATTGATGCAATTGGGGGAGGTCCTACAACACAACTAATCACAAATTTAACAACCAACCAGTTATTAGATCATCAAGTTCTCCATTTCACTCTTTCTCAACCAAATCACACTATTCCCTTATAACATAGGAAACCCACTAAATCGTGTACAAATTCTCAACCACACACTTCCATTTCACCACCTAACTCAATTCAGGGACCCATTATTGATATTTTTAACATATCAACACAGCTCCATAAGTTTCTTTGTAACAACTCCTTCAAAACTTGAAATTTCACTCTTTTTAGGCCTGAATTAGGCCACTTTTACAAAGGTTCTATACTCTAAACTTATCCAAACCTTACCAACTCTTGGGGAAGAAATTCTAAGGTGTCAAAACTTCAAAATCCACAATCAAATCTCAGTTATACCACCATACAATGGGTAAACCACAAAACCCTCTATTGTAGCATAAACCCTAGGGGTTTATTGAAAATGATACTTCCAAAGCTAACCATAACCTAAAAATTACTCAAACAAGTTTTTGATACCCTGAAAAAGCTCAAGCAATCATAAAATAACACTTCCCTACACAAAAACACAATTTGACTCTTCAAAACCACCATTTTTCTTAAAGAAAACTCACATTTACACACATGGGTTTCACACCCATCTCACTTTTAGGCCTCCCCAACACTAACACATCATTCCCACACCTTAATAATGTTATTTTGGACCCATTCCTTAAGTTACAGAGGCTATAAAAATAGGAATGGTTCGAAAAGCCATTTTTATTAACTCAAAACCTTCAAATGTACAAGTTCAGGCCGATTTTAGTAAATTGATGATAAAATGCACAAAACGTTATGGAAAACCTTCTAAGTGGATTAAAAAGAAAGGTGACTCCATATATTATGAAAATATCAACAAATCTGGATCAACTAATTCAAATACAGGCCATACAATTTGCTGCTACAACTAAAAATACAGAAAATTCTGGAAAATTCTATTTTTTATTGTTTTTGCTTCTTCAAATAAAAAAATCCAACCTTCAATTCGAGTTCTCCATGTTTTTAAACTCTTTCCCACCAATTAAAAACTGAATCACCTTCCTAACTGACCTTTGAACTGGTTTGACTCTTCACATTCCCTCCATAATGCAAATTTTGCAATTTTACAACGTTTGAGTTTGCAAATTTTGCACATTTTTGCAATTTTTAAACATTTTGCACTTTTTGAAAAACCCAACCTCCTAAACACCTAATACAACTCAAATATGACTAAATACATAATATCATGGTCTCATAGACCTTATTTTAATACAAAACTCAAATCCTATATTCTACTCATATTTGCCTTGATGAACAAAACACATAAATGGTGCTCACACTTTTGATCATACGATGACCTTCTTGCCTCCTAAAGGTTGGACCCACATCTTCCTAAACTAGACATCCTTGGTCTTCTTTGTTTCCCATGCTGATGTAGTTATACAAATGAAAAGTAAACAATCATCTCCTTCTTCGCTGGTTGGAAGAATGCATGATTAATTTTTTGATACATGATATCAACTCTCTCATCTACTCTCATGGTTGAATACCAAAATATAGTATGGTGGGCCTCCGGAGTTCTAGTCATCTTTCTTCCTCTTCCACCAAATATTTGGCCTAATCCACGTCTTCCAGCCCTAATTGACTTTTTTTTAGAAAGTTGAAGTTTCTCCTGAGTCACTAGTGTTTCTCTATCTTCCTTTCTAGACACTTTCATTGCTACAGATTGTCTCTGGGATTTAATCATTTGTACCACATGTGGTTGATGTTCTTTGAATCCTTGCATCTAGAGGAAATTTCCTCAACATAAATCTTTAGATTAGACAATTTTCAATGTTTCATTGTGGTTAATTGATAAAGTCCAATACATGACATTACAGAAAATTGTCCTTATATAAATTCCCTCCATCTTGTTGACATAGCTTGCTCTTGATGGTAGCTGAAATCTGATTCCTAATTCATCTTCTACGTGGGGTAACTCATATATCCTTGATACGACTCTTGATTATCGAGGAATTAGAATCACTAACTACATATTCAAAATTTAGCCACCATCTTGATAAATTGTACCAGTTCGAAAAGTTCGTTACGCTTTCATAATACTTTATATCCATGGAGTTGACCATTACTTCCATGCCATCAAGGGAAGATTGAGGATAGCATCAATGCGGAGTGCATCCCGCTTGAATTATTTGAAAATAATATCCATATCAAATACCTTTTTCCCAAGTCATACACTCTCAAGGTTAACAATCTCAATCTCACTAATAGTGATTACTAAGAAAGGTAATTCCACCAACTCTACCAAACAGTTTACCGTAGGAACAATAAAATTAGAGGTTTTGAAAGAAACTCCATGAAAACAAGCTCTCTAAATGTTATATCAAACTCTAGTTACCATTCTTTTCATTTACAACCAGAGTTAAAATATTTTTCCTTGAGCTACAAATTCAAATATTGACAATTTTGTAGCAGGGCCATTTTGCATTTGACCATCGAGACTCAAAAAATCACCCTAATACACCTTAAATGGTCTTGATTGACCTTATTTAGCATACATAAACACAAAATACCTTAATCTAATCTATTGACCACCTATCAACCTTCAAAAAGTGAAATTTTGCAACTAGGAGACTAGGTGCTCCTGCACGAAAATTACATTGTGTCCAAGCCTTTAAGAGGCTTTAAATCTAGCCTTTACAAATGATTCTACATCTTTCCAATCATGCCTAACTATTGAGCTTGTAACTAACAGGAATTATTACATTATAAATCAATTGAGCATGTAATATGACCTTATTCAATTGACAATTTACTCAAAACACAATTTACTAACTTAAAATAATTCCATGAACCAAATTTGTTCAATAACCTTGGTGCCCTTACACCAAATTTCAATATTTCAATAAATGTCATTACAAGTACAAATCTCATTGCACAATTCCTTAGGTACTTCGTTCTCACTGATCTTTTACAATGTCACTCATAAATTTGAGATTCTCTTATAATGTCTACATCATAAGTTATCATGATGAGGTTAACTTTAAATGAGTAACTTGAAATTCCCTCACAAAGCTTCACATGCTCTTTTATAATGGCTTCAAATCAGAATTTATATTTTTTCAAGATCATCAAAATAATGATGTTGCATTGCTTTTGGGTAAAGAGATTCTCTTGATGGCTCAAAAATCAGCATTTTGTGAGGAGAGACCAATCAATTTTTGCTAAGGTTTAGTTACGGATGTCGCAAAAGTAAAAGAATAAAAAGCAGCTCATCAAAATGAGTAAATCACAATAGAACAGATGGAAGGAACTTCTACGGACTAGGCATAGTAGTCTCTCAACTTAGTCCTCCAGGTCCTTACATCTTCAACAAATTCCAAGATACCTATTGCACAACACCTCTCATGAATCTAGAATATCTTGAAATTGAAGATGCTCCTATAATGTCTACATCATAGGTGCTCATGATAAGGTTAACTTCAAATGAATAACTTGAAGTTCCCTCACCAAGCTTCGCACACACTTTTTTAATGGCTGAAAATCATAATTGAGATTTGCCAAGATCATCAAAATAGGGCTATTGCATTGCTTTTATGCCTAAGATTCTCTTGGATGGCACATAAATCCACATTTTATGGAAGGTGACACCAATCAATGTTTACCAGGTTACTTATAGATACGCAAAATAAAATAAGATGATAGCATTGGCATCAAAAAAATTAACGTGGATACAAGTATAAATTAATAAGAAACATTGTGCATATACTTACAAATTAATCCAATGAACCATCTAGATCAGCTCTACTCTTTATTGTGTCAAGTATTGCCTCATGGTTAGACTCACGGACCTTCCACAAGGTCTTGTTCAAAGGTCTACCCCCATATTTTCTCAAATGAACATGGAATGCCACAACAAGGTTTGAGTAATGAAGAATCTTATGATGCGTGTCAAAGTCCTCAAATAGCCAATGTTTAACACTCTTATGTGGGTACCTTCTAAGCCACATTCCAGTAACAACAACTGAGCCTATAGAGTATTCGATGTTTTCTCCATCTATAACTGGGGCTTCTAATTTTTTTTGGCTTCAACACAACGACACAAGTAATAGTCTATTCCCTCTTCGTTTTCTTCATCTGCAATAACTGAATAAACATGCCCTGCATTGATATGTGCAAAAAATCACTTGAAATTAGTCAACATTACGAATACAATTCAAAGTAAGATAACAATATGGAATTTCAAAAACTAAGCAAGTATATATATTACCTGGTTGAACTAGATCTGATACGTGGTCAAAGTTGACCGATGATTCCATCTGTGTTAGTTCCAATGTCGTCGGAGGGCGATATGTGTGAAGTGGGCTAAGATAACTTGTCAACCATTTGTCAACCCACTTCCCTGACTCACAATCATTCCAGGCTTGCATTGTACATGAAGAACAAAAGCATGCCATCTTACGTGTATGGATACTCCATGAACCTACATTTGAGCTAAGGATAGCTCACTCGATCCTGTTAGTGTACAACAATCCTCATATGGTGCAATGTTAGTATCATCCATCAACCAAAAAAATCTATGAACTGAAGACGTACCTTCATTACCTGGACCCATCGAAGCATTACACCACTCGATGATTGAACTTGCATCTGTCAACTTTGTACTATCTTTATACTTTAGCTCTTCTCATGCTAATGCTCTTTTCATGCATGCTCCTGCACCATCATGCTCCCCCTTTCCATTCCTAGCCTCACAAAAGTTCCACATATGTTGAACACCTGTAGTCAGATGCATCTTGCACAACCAGTAGAACATGTGTGCATTCTTGAAGAGTGCTACACAATTATCCAACCATATGCTATGGCCCTCCGAAATCACTATAGAACATCTGGAAGCAACCTTGCATGAACTCTAGAGAATGTGTGCGATCATCACTAATATAAAAGTGATACTCCCTCAATACCTTCCTTTGGTCATCAATATTTAATTGAGGTGGGCTGGATTGCGTACCTTCGACCGAGGGTGGAATAGAATACATACCTTGAGGTTCACGTGGGGATGATGGCATACCTTGTTCATCAAATACAAGTGATGATGTACTCTCAACTTCAGATGTGGTGGATGGTGTCCAACCATACTCACTTGTGGTAGATGGTGTCCCTCCATATTCGCTTGTGCTTAATGGTGTCCCTTCGTATTCACTTGCGGTAGAGGGTGTGTCTCCAACTACAGTATCTGTATCTCCCCTAGCATGACTCTTTCACATTCATGCCCTTTGTGCTACCAATTTCTTCTCTTTTTGATGGTTGAGGTTCCTCTTCAACTGGCTTGTTTTCGTCAATCGTTCCCAATTTATGCTTTTCACGATATTCCCTCATCCATTTTTTCTCTTTATCTTTGAAGGCTTGGAGCTGATCATCTATTAGTTTTTTCCTTTTAATAGTTTGTTTCTTCATAATGACGAATAATTTTACCTATGCAAAAAGTGCTAAGTCAAGTCAAATTAACTAATAATGAAGGGTTGTAAAAGTCTATTAAAGAGGGAGACCAACGGTCACCTCTTTCAAATGTTAGTTTTAGAAGTTGAAGTGGTTTGTTTTAAGAGGGAAACATTATAAAAGGCCATGATAAACTTTAATGGAGGATGATCCTTGGATTGGGCATCAAACCAAATGAGGAAATGTTGAGTTTTCCTTAACAAAATTGAGATTTTGGTGACTGAAATTGAGTTTCTGAGTTGGGCAGCTTATTTTATGCTAGATTGAGCATGAGCAGGGTATATTAGGCTTGTTTCAATAGTTGTCAAGTTTTGGAGTGTTTGGCAAGTGCTACTCTCAGGCTTAAAACATAGGGTTTTATGGTTTGGGTGGTAAATGATTGAATCTCTACAATCTAATGCTATAATTTGAAGTTTTGATAGATATAAAGTGCTGCCTCAAGGTTTCAAGAGATTTGGACAAGTTTTGAAGGTGGTCCCTTTGTAAAAGTAGGCTAATTTGGGCCCTTAAAAGCATAGAAAACTTGATAATTTATGTAGTTTGGTACAAAAAAAGCATTGGTGATTGTTGGATATGTTGAAAGGCTCTGTAATGGGTAAAATAAAGGTGTCTAAATGGTCCTAGGTCTGTAGAACAAAAAAATTGCATATTGAAGCTTATTAAGCAAACCATTGCTAATACTAGTACTTTTAGGCTTAATGAAGGTTTGGTAGTTCAAGGGTGGTTATGGGTGTTGAAGGAAGTTGGGACTCCTGATTTGAAAATGTATAAAAACATCATACAAGCCTGAATAAAGGGTTCAATGAATTGCTTTTAAGGATTTGGTGCTCTACTCAACGCCTAAACTGTGGAGTTTCAAGTATTCTTTTTGTGTTTTCAATTTCTTTTTCCTGTGTACGGCCCAGTACAGGCATCCCATGATTAGAAATTCATAAATCACTGTTGTGGTAGGTCTTAACTTGGACTTCAATATATTTTGAGACTCCTTTGGTTGTTTCGGCGAAAGAAAAACTCCATTCTTCATGATCAGCCTATATAGACCAGCAGGGTATGAATTTTACTTTAATTTAAAGATGGAGCCTTTCCTCCTACTATGGTGACCTGTGATTCGGAGGAAAGGCCTGTAATATTTTGTTTTCAAGTTTCATGTTTCTTTTAATAGTGGTAAGGCATCTATAGGGTTGGTAATGTTACCTTAGGTTGAGAATGTGAGTTTTTGACATGAAAAGGAGGAACCAAAGTGGTGTTTTTGAGATCTAATGAGGCTAAAGGTCTAGTGAAGGTTTATTTTGTTTTTGTAGACCCTGACAAACTTGTTTGATGCTTTGGAAAGGTTTGGAAGGCCTTGGAGTTGTGAAATATAGAAAACCCTAGATATTTATGAGCAAATTGAGGGTTTTTGTATTAGAAACCTATTTGAGCGTGCAAGGTCCTAAAACCTGGAAAATATTTTGTTTTGAGAACTAAGTAAAGACTGTTTTTGGATTTGGGGATGTGCTGAGAAGTGAGAAGGTTGTGTGGGGAATTATACCTGATTGAGTGAATTTGATATGCTACAACCTGAACAATGTGAATTTGTTGAAAGAAGAGGTCCTGATGAAATTGTAAATTGTAAATTTGTTTGTAGATTGGAGTTGTGTGTTTGTGTGTTGCAAGCCTCCCCCTACTACATTAGGAGTATATTCCAATTTTTTAGAGACATGTATGGAAAATTTGGTAGCATAGACAAGGCAATCAGCTAGTTTGTATAATTGTTTGACAAAATACCTCAATGAAAGCTTTGGAAGCATATACAAAGAAAGTCAATTGTTAAATTTAACAAAATGCCTCAAAGAGATGTGTTTTAAAAATGTAATAGGAAAGTATATAGATTTGTGTAATTTAAAATGTATATTGACAACCTAAGGTTGCAACATGAAAAACAAACAATTTGATCAACATGAAATAAGCAAAACAATAAAAATTAAAGCAAGCCATAATAGAATGAAAGAAAATGTATAAAGACTTCACATACTTAAAAAACCAAAGTTTCAAATGGAGGAGTTCTACCCAATTAAGTAGCCTTTGCTTATTCTTTCCTAAAACTCCTCAAAAAATTGACTTTTTCAAAAGCTTGTTCCCCTCCAAACTTCAATTGTATATCAGTTATCATTGTAATTCAAACTTGAATTGATATTATATGCCTTTCAATGTGAAAACTCTACTATTTCATGCAAAGGTGATGGAAATATCATGAAAAAGGTGGTGGAATCTAAAAATCATGCATGCACACTTCTCAATCACCAAAAAGAAACTTTTTGTCAGAGCACACACAGAACCTGGAGAATATGCAGAATGTGGGTCGACATCATGGGTATATTGTGTTTTTTTTACTATTTTTAGTGCAATAACTAATGTGCTCACGTTATAACGTGAGCGCATTATTTCTTGCTAAAACAACCATGTCTCTACTTATTCATAACATGCTCGCATTATAATAAAGTTGGTTTTTTTAAAGATTTATAGGGTAGAGGGTTAAGGGGAGAGGGGAGAGAGATAGAGGGAGTGAGAGAGAGAGAGAGATACCTAAGAGAGGGAGAGACTTGAGAGGTGGAAGAGAGATAGAGGGGGAAGGGCCAAGGGTAGAGGGTAGAGGATTTAAGGGTTTAGGGTTTAAGGGTTAAGAGTTTAAGGTTTACGATTAAAGGTAGAGGGGAGAGAGAAAGAGGGAGTGACTGAGAGAGAGAGAGAGAGAGACCTAAGAGAGGGAGAGGGGGTAGGAGGGAGAGGGTTGAGAGAGATAGGGAGGGAGTGGGAGAGAGATAGAGGGAGAGAGGGTTAAGGGTAGAGGAGAGAGAGATAGAGGGAGTGAGTGAGTGAGAGAGACCTGAACCCACTCTCTCCCACTCTCTCCCACCCTCTCCCACTC
>VDFB02116104.1:0-23788 GCA_007258455.2 Sequoia sempervirens
GGATTAAGGGTTTAGGGTTGAGGGATTAGGGTTGAGGGTATAAGAGGGTATTGGTCGGTTGAGCGTAGAGGGATGTAGAGGGTTTAACGGTTTAGGGTTTAGGGTATTGGGTTGAGGGTATAAGCTGGTTGAGAGATTAGGGTTGAGGGTAGAGGGTAGAAGGTTTAAAGCTGGTTTAGGGTTTAAGGGTTTAGGGTTGAGGGACGTTAAGAGTTGAGGGTAGAGGGTTTAGGGGTATACTAGCTAGGATGTTTGAGGGTATATGGTTGAAGGTCGATTAGGGTTGAGGTTCCAATGTAGAGGGTATAGGGTTTAGGGTTTAAGGGTTGAGGGTTGAGGGATTAAGGGTTGAGGGTTGAGAATTGAGGGTTGAGGGTGTAATGTATAGGGTAGATTAAAGGGTAGAGGGTAGAGGGTTTAAGGGTTGAGGCTTGAGGGTTTAAGGTTGAGGGTAGAGGGTTGAGGAATTATATAGTTGAAGGATTACCTGCACTACTAGGGTTGAGGGTCAATGTATAGGGTAGAAATTACCCCTATCACGGGTTGAGGTATGTATATAGTGCGTTGAGGGATTAGGGTTGAGGAGTCCAATGTATAGGAGTAGAATTGAAAGGGTTGAGGGATTAAGTTTTGAGAGCTAGGGTTGAGGGATTAGTGTTAAAGGGAGTCGAGGTAAGGGTATATGGTTCAAGGATTAGGAGTAATTTAAGTGCATAAATGTATATAGGAGTAGAAAGAGTTCTCTAAAGGTACTAGGGTTTAAGGGTTGAGGGTTGAGGGTTTAAGGTTGAGAGTAGAGGGTTGAGGGTATATGGTTCAAGGATTAGAGTTGAGGGTCCAATGTATAAGGTAGAGGGTATGGGTTGAGGGATTAGGGTTTAATGGTATTTGCAGAGGGTTGAGGGTAGATGGTAGAGGGTTGAGGATTTACAGGTCGAGGGATTAAGGGTTGAGGGTTGAGGGATTAGGGTAGAGACTAGTATTAATTTACTTAGGTTTAAGGGTTTAAGGGTTGAGGGATTAGGGTCGAGGGTATAAGAGGGTATTGGGTTGAGGCTGGTAGAGGGACCATAGAGGGTTTAACAGTTTAGGGTTTAGAGTATTGGGTTGATGGAATAGGTTTGATGGATTAGGGTTGAGGGTAGAGGGTAGAAGGTTTAAGGCCAGTTTAGGTTTAAGGGTTTAGGGTTCAGGGACGTTAAGGGTTGAGGGTAGAGGGTTTAGAGTATAGCTAGGACATTTGAGGGTATAAAATGGTTGAAGGTCGATTAGGGTTGAGGTTCCAATGTAGAGGGTAGAGGGTATAGATGTTGAGGGTTGAGGGATTAACTAGGGTTGAGGGTTTAATGTAGAGGGTAGATCAGAAGGTAGAGGGTAGAGGGTTTAAGGGTTGAGGCTTGAGGGTTTAAGGTTGAGGGTAGAGGATTGAGGGTATATGCAGGTTGAGGGATTAGGGTTGAGGGTCCAATGTATAGGAGTAGAGGAGTATAGGGGTTGAGGCGGATTAGGGTTTTAACAAGGGGTTGAGGAGGGTTAAGAGTGAGAGAGTAAGAGGGTTGAGGGTTAATTAGGGTTGAGAGGATTAATGGTTGAGGTTGAGGTTAGGGAATTAGGAGTAGAGAGTTTAGTAAATTGGGTTTAAAGAGGTTTTGACTAGGACTGAGGGGATTAGGGTTGAGGATTAGGGTCAAAGGGTAGAATTTATAATATAGTTCAAAAGTTAGGGTTTAGGAATCCCAGTATATATATAGGGTAGAGGATAGAGGGTAGACGGTGTAAGGGTACTTTAAGGTTTAAGGGTTGAGGGTTGAGAGTTTAAGGTTGAGAGTAGAGGGTTGCGGGTATATGGTTCAAGGATTAGGGTTGAGGGTCCAATAATATATAGGGTAGAGGGTATATTGGTTGAGGGATTAGGGTTTAAGGGTACTTGTAGAGGGTTGAGGGTAGAGGGTAAAGGGTTGAGGGTTTAAGGGTTGAGGGATTAGGGTAGAGAGTAATTTACTTCGGTTTAAGGGTTTAAGGGTTGAGGGATTAGGGTTGAGGGTATAAGAGGGTATTGGATTGAGGGTAGACAAATGTAGAGGGTTTAATGTTGGTTTAGGGTTTCGGGTATAAGAGGGTAGAAGGTTTAAGGCTAGTTTAGGGTTAAGGGTTTAGGGTTGAGAGATGTTATTAAGGGTTGAGGGTAGAGGGTTTAGGGTATAGCTAGGACGTTTGAGGGTATAATATGGTTAAAGGTCGATTAGGGTTGAGATTCCAATGTAGAGGGTAGAGGGTATAAGAGTTGAAGGTTTAGGGTTTAAGGGTTGAGGGTTGAGGGATTAAGGGTTGAGGGTTGAGAATTGAGGGTTTAATGCATAAGGTAGATCATAGGGTAGAGGGTAGAGGGTTTAAGGCTTGAGGCTTGAGGGTTTAAGGTTGAGGGTATATGTAGGTTGAGAGATTAGGGTTGAGGGTCCAATGTATAGGGTAGAGGGTATAGGGGTTGAGGGATTAGGGTTTAACAAGGGTTGAGGGTTGAGGGTAGAGGGAAGAGGGTTGAGTGTTAATTAAGTGTTGACGGTTGAGGGATTAGGGTAGAGAGTTTAGTAATTGGGTTTAAGGGTTTAAATAGGGTTGAGGGATTAGGGTCGAGGGTAGAAGGTATATGGTTAAAGGATTATGGTTTAGGGTCTAATATATGTGTTGTCAAACGGATAACGCCCGAACGCTTGAATAGTTAAATTCAGCAATCTGTTGAAATATGGAATGATCTTCAGGCCTGTGGGTTGCCTAATTTTGAGGATCAATCTTCAGAGAGGGCTGGTTCCCTGATGAAAACCTCCTAAAACTAACTAACTTGGCTGGGAAAAAGATAGAAAGCTTACTTGAATTGAAATCCTAAACCTACATGAGGTGATTGCACCAAAATTATGTGATTCTATTCGCTATCCTAAACCTATAATCAACTGCAATAAAGTCCTAAATTTATTTCACAATTCAATTAACATCATGAAATTCACCAATATTTCACATGTAGGTTTGAAGTTTCAATGTTTGTAAGAGGAAAACTAGATTTTCATAGATACAAATGACTAAAATGACTGAAATATTTGTTAAACACAACATGCAACCTGGATTATAACATGAAATCTTCTTGTTTTTTAAAGCATCAATGAGACTAAACAAAGGATTCAAGATAAAATCACAATGTTTAAATAAAATAATTCATATGACAATAAAACTCAAGAAGGTATTGATAAGGAAAACCTATACTGAATATGAACTCTATTACAATGCTTGAATAATAAAAACCTGAGTTACAATGCCTCACTGCTGTATGTGTAAGCAAGAAAAAAGAACTAGAATGAAAAAGATAAACTTTTTCAATATATACAATGAGAATGCACTTCAAAGTGCATGAACAAGTAACTGAAAGTCAAATTCAGTGAGAAAATGACAATTCCAAGATGAAATCCGAGCAGAAGCAAAAATCCCTGAAAATAAGGTTCAAACTCATGCAAAAATGAGTGAACTCGGTCTCGAACTCGTACTCATAAAGCATGCAACTGATCTGTAACTCAAACTGAACTGGAAATCTCTGAATGTGAGCCAAAGCATGAAAAAATCCTCCTTGCTTTAATCAACTCACCCATGATAACTTAAAATCCATACTTGCATGATAAATCTTTAGTCAAAAATCTAATATTAACTTGTCCTCTAGTTAGCTTTACTTGTATCTGCATGGATCTTCTAATTAGCTCAACTTCACATAACATCCTTTATTTGTATTTTAAGATGATGAATTAATTAAATGATTTATAATGCATCATTTAAGTAATTCATTTACATTGAATAATACAAATAAGAGATAAAGAATAACGTTAAGTTGAGCTAATCAAATGTGATCTTCATCTCGCAGCCTCATACACCCACTTAGCATATATTTACTTAGCGTATTCAACATTCATCATTCAAATAAGTATAAGCCGACCCCCATGCATTATCCTAGTCGACCACCATCAACAATGTTGAAATAAACACTTAGCATGTATTTTAAACTTTAGCTCTAAGTGTATATGAAAGAAGGCCGACCAATATCTTTATAGATATTAGGCATATTTTAATATTTGATAGTTGATAATAGTCAACCACATGCAATAATTGACTTGACTTGAGATTCAAAAACACGGGCAAGGAAGACATAATGATTTTGTTAAAATCATGGGAAAAAATCAAGGTCGTTCCACTTTGGTCAAGAAAATAACATCAAACCCTAAAAGATCATTTCATTCGCACTTGACTTGGAGAAGCTTCATGAAGAAGCTGGCCGCCAGTGCTGGGTAGGGTTTCTAAGAATTTCCTTGATGCTGGAGCTCAAAATTTCACCATATTTTGTTGTTTTTGGACCGAAACCTACTGATTTTTATAGGGTAAGTTCTTCAGTTTACAATTTGGAGGTATCTTGACTCCATTACATCGCATTTTCTGAGACATTCAGGCCGCCACCATGAGACATTTCTGATACATCTTCTTTGTTTTTTTTATAACTGGCCTCTTGCTCTGTGGCTGCAATGGACGCCTTGTGAAAGCATGATTTGAACTGATAAATAGATGCTATGAAAGGAGTTCTGGAAGATTTATTCATGGCGGCTTTGGTAAGTTTGACTTCGCCCATTTTGTATATATCTTCAGCTTCCTTTTGGCCACACCCTGCATTATCCTGATACATTTATTCTGTTGATATTACCCATACTGCTTGAACCGTGACTTGAGACTTTAGACTGTAACTTGATAGGAAAAAGCTTGAAAGAGATTTCTTGGTATTCATTTTCCTGAGAATTTCAATTCCAATGGTATAAGTTCGGCCTATGAAAATCATTTCACTCTTCCTTTGTTTTCTAAACAAATAAACACATGGGTATCTCTTCACTGCCATTGGCTGCCATGATACACTACTATGGAGCTTGGCCTATGCACTTAATGTTGCCTTCTGTCAATTTCCTAAAGCCTGAAGGTGGAATAGCCTAGGTAGGCTCATGATTTTGTCATTTTGGCCCTCCTTTCATTGTATTTCGAAATTCATTTCCTAATATATTTTCAATATGAAAGGCCGTGGAGTATCAACTTTTTGGGTGCTTTTAAAATTCAACAAAAAAACTCAAAACTTCTCCATTCTATGCTTCTTCACCGTCTCTGGCTGTGGCTTATGATAACCCCATATGGGTATTTGAAGTATTTGCTCTTTGAACCTTTTTAGAACAAACCCTCACATGGGTGACAATAAATCACTGCTCTTTTTCCTTTTCTGATATTCTGAGCTCCTTGCAAATATATAGAACATTTGTGATAACCATGAAAACACATTTGCAATTACTAGCATATTGTAGGGTGAATGAAATTTTCCCTTATACTGATCGTTGATGTCCTATTGAGAATGATGAAGAGGAGGAAAATGATCACCTCTTTTGTTGTCTCCATAAAGGGTGAATACTAGTTATTGTTCTTGATGCTCACCTTTGCACCTTGCTATCATGCACTACTCATTGTCATACATTCATAACCTTGACTATTAACATGGCTGCAACCATCATATATTTGTAGTGACTGATTTGAACTTTTGATTGTTTTGGTTTACATAATGTAATTTTGAAAGAAGGACTGTATTATGCCTTTGCTTGTTACTGTGCTTCAACATATGACCCTTGGAAGAAGATGAAAACTTTTGTATACTGTCCTGTGACATTTTTTGAGTATCTTCTAATGTATAGCAATGTGCAGTTCATTTAATGATAGCTGCTCCATGATAATCATTCATAAGACTGTCCCTTCTTTGATTGACTACACCATGCATTTACTGTCAACATGACAGTCCCGTGGCATATATTTTTAAACTTCAAGTCATGTTACTATGACCTTGTTAACTCCTTTTAAAAATAAAAGCAGATGTGGACTGATTCTGCATAATGATGTTATGAATTACTATGTTCTGTCTCTTGAATGTCTAAATGGACTATGTTGCTCTGATATTGAAAGAAACAATTTAATTGCTTATTGTCTTGTTCTCCCTTCAGCATAAGGGCTCAATGCCTCATCAAAATGTAAATATGACTAAAAGACAGAGCCAAAACAAAGGATATGTAATCAATGCTCTCTTAATATATTTTCTTTAATTGTTCCTTGAATGATGAGCAAAAGATAATTGCTTAATCTGTTTTCACCAGCTGAATTAGACTTCTTGATGACAGTCCTAGATTATGGCTATTTCTTTGATGCTTTAATAACTCTCATATATGATGTGAATGAGAGATGTCCTTTTGATATGTCGGGCTCTACCCTTGTGGGAGCCCGTTTTACTCCACATATCTAATGAAAATAATCAAAAACATGATGAACCTATTCCTACACATTTGAAACAAACAAGTTAGCAAAATAAAAGAAGCTGAAATCTTCCATTGAGTTATGTTTTTCTTGATTGTCAGCCTCTCATCTGATGAATGCTTGATTTGATGCAAATTACATTCCTATTGGTAGCGTAGGCATAAGGCATAATGTAATTCATCATTTCTTAGAGTATAACTCTAACACCATTCCTTTACAATTTTGCAGGTTCATGGGGCGAGGAAACGAGGCTGCAACAACTTGGAGACGCGATGACTGAAGACACCAACGAAGGTGATTCATCATTACAGGAAATGATGAATTGCTCCTCTTCTTTACGCTTATGTTATTTTCAATAGTGTAGTTTGTCCTTGAATTTTGTATTCATCATTTGATTGTCATAATCAAATTCAGTTACTCTCGCGGCTTGTGCAAGATTCAGTGTTTTTACAAAATGAATAAAAGGCATTACTATGCAAATTTTTAATTTTCTGTTTCAAATACTTGCACAATAAAACTGAAATTCAGATGTAACTTGATCTTTATGATAATTCATGAATACTTAAATCAGAAAAACTTTAAAATTTATGTACCTATAATTCATGATTTTGATTCAGCTCTACCTATTTGAGCTCGTAGTGAAAAATAGGTAACAAATTGGCGACCTCTGCGGAGTGTTTGCCTGCTAAACACACTAGACCAATATATAACTTATCCATTGGGCATGGAGTCCATGTTCTGTTATGTTTTAACTCAGAAAACCATAACTCAGCTTCAAAACACACAAATTGAAAGAAACTACTGCAATTCTGTTGAAGACAGAATCTGAAAAACTAGGTGCAACAACTGCACTTATTGAAAACATGACAACTGAAATGAAATGTGCCAGCAGGAACTTATTGAAAGCATTACTGAAACTGAAAAATATCCTACTATGTACAACTAAAATCCTGATGCTTAATAACATTGTTTCAAATGAATCCCATTGATAGGGATTGGCAGTACTTCACCATTCAGCTTTGAAAGCTGAAATGCATTGTGTTCCTTCTTTTCTGTAATAATGCACGGGCCATCCCACATGGTGTCAAACTTCGTATGTTTACTAGGCCTTCTTTTGAGTTCATCCCACTTGAAAACTAAATCACCTTCATTGAAGATCCTTGCTGTTGCTTTCTTATCAAATGCCCTCTTCATTTGAGAATGATGAATCTGAAGCTTTCTGTAGGCTTCCTTTCTGGTTTCTTCCAACTCTGTTAATTGAGCAAGCCTGACTTGCATTGACTACTCCTCAAGTAACTCAAGCTCCTTTATATAACTCAAAGTTGGAAATTCAATTAAGATAGGTAGTTTGGCCTCTTTGCCATAAACCAAAACATAGGGTGAAAATCTTGTTGATCGTTTTGGCGTAACTCTATCAACCCACAAGGCTAACTTGAGTTTTTCATGCCATGACCTCTGATTATCTTCAATAATCTTCTATATGATCTTAATCAGATTCTTATTTGTTGATTTAGCTTGTCCATTACCCTGGGGGTAATAATTGGACGAAGTGTTCAAATAAATATTATTCTTTACTGACCAATCTGAAACTCTCAAACCAACAAAGGCCAAAGCATTATCAGAAATAATTGAATTAGGTGTACCAAACCTGGAAACTATATCCTGATAGAAATTTAAAACTGATGCTTCATTTGCATCTCCCAATGCGATTACTTCAGTCCACTTTGTAAAATAGTCTATGGTAGTTAAAATCCATCTGTTCCCAACACTTGAGGGTGGATTAATTGGATCGATAAAATTGAGTCCCCACTTTCCAAATGGCTGCTCAACCTGAATTGGATTCAGGGGCAGGGCTGCTAACTTTTGTTTTCCTGCAAAAAGTGAACATTTGGCACATTTTCTGACATAAGTATGAGCATCTTTGAAAAGATCTGGCCAATAATAGCCTGCCTTAATAATTTTTAGAGCTATAGTACGTGGTGCAAAATGACCTCCAGTAGGTCCATCATGGAATTCTTCAAGAATTCTTTCAGTCTGATTTGGATAAATACATATGAGAAAAACACCATTGAAATCCTTTTTATAAAGAACACCATCAATTTCTGCATAAGGAATTGCTTGTAACCTGTAATATCTTCGTTTAGATTTGTCTAAACCTTCTGGACAATCTCTAGTATGCAAGTAATGGATCATCTGATGGATCCAATCAGCTGGAACAGCTGAAACAACAGGTTCTTCTTCATTATTCAGAACTGTAGCAACCTTTTCATTGTTGTTTTCTTCATTTTCTGCAAGTTGTTCGCACAGTCCTTTACCCCAAACAAGCTTGGTAACCTTTATGCTGATGTCATACTCCATGACTTTGGTTATCTAGCCTGCTCTCTTATCATTAATCTCTTTATTTAGCAGAAACTCCTTAACTTTTGGGTGAGCTACCTGCAGATTTATCTTATTATTAGACATCATATGTCTAATTTTTTTGAGACTTCTCACTACAGCAAGCACATGTTTTTCAACGAACGAATATCTTGTTTTGTAATCATGCAAGATTTGACTAAAGAATGCAATGGGCTACTCCATACCTTCATTATTTTGCTGACAGAGCATTACGGAGATGGTATCCACTCCAAAAGCGTATAGTATGAAATCCTTATCAAAATCTGGATTGATAAGAGTAGGGGCTGCTGCAAGTGCCTCTTTAATTTGCTCAAAATTGTTCTTACCTTCTTTTGACCAGCTGAATTGAATGTTTTTCTTCAGCATGGCTGTCAATGGATGTAATAATGCTACAACATTAGGAATAAACCTCATGAATTTTATTCTGCCCAGGAAGCTCTGCAAACCCTTTTTGTGAGCGGGCAGCGGTAAAGCCAGAATGGCTGCAATATGTTTTGGGTCAATAGAAATGCCCTCTTTTGAAACAATGTAACCCAGAAGCTTACCTTCATGAACAACAAAAATACTCTTCTTTGGATTCAAATAGATTCCATATTCTTTGCATCTCTCGAATATCTGTCTAAGATGACTGAAATGATCATCAACATCTCGTGAGAAAATAGTGATATCATCCAGGTAAACACGAACAAATTTATTTATCAAACCTTGGAGAGCCATATCCATCGCTCTCTGAAAGGTGGCTCCTACGTTTGACAATCCAAATGACATCTTTCTGTAAGCCATAGTACCCCATTTGGTGGTAAAGACTGTCTTATACTGATCTTCCTCCTTAACCAAGATTTGGTTGTAACCTGAATATCCATCCAGCAATGAAAACCTTTCCGATCCTGAAACAACCTGCAATATTTGTTCCATTGAAGGTAGCAGATAGTGATCCTTGAGTGAAACTCTCTTTAGATCATGAAAATCAATGCACAACCTTATCTCTCCGCTCTTCTTTCTGACAGGCACCAAATTTGACACCCAAGAAGTGTGCTTGATTGGAAATATAATACTACCTTCGATCAGCTTGTTTAACTCTATTTTCATCAGATGTTCTAACTTCAGATTCAAGGGCCTTTGCTTCTTTCTTACCGGTTTTGCGTTAGGATCGAGCTCAATTGTATGCTGAGCCAACTCGAGGTTAAAACCTTTAAATCTCCATACTGCCAGGCAAAAATGTCGCTAAATTCTTGACAAAGCAAGATAAAGGCTTGCTGTTCTGCCTTTGTACAGACTTTTCCAAGCTTAAGCAACTTGTCCTTGAATATTTCTATTGATTCGTAATGCTCCTGCTTCACTGTAATGCCTGATTTATCTCTTCTAACCTGGTCATCAGTGTTGAAAATGGATTCAAGAGTCACCAAATCCTTTGGCAGCTTGTTAGTCTTAAGTTGCATGATCTGATCACCATATTGCTGATCAAATTTCCACTGATTTCCAGCAGAAAACTCTGCTTCTTCCATCAGAAAATGAACTATCTATTCATCACTATAAAAAATCTACCAACTTATATTATTATTAGGTACTGAAGGTCTGACAACTACCTTCACGTACTGTTGTACCTCCACATTGTGAATTTTAGTCGAAATGTCAAACTGTGACCCTAGAGCAGCAAATTTATCAGCTTGCTTATTCTGAAGTCTTGGTACTGATTGCAGATTAAATGCATCAAACTCCTCAATTAAGTCCCAAACACGATGCTTATATAATTTCAACAAATCATTCTTTGTTAAATTCATATTTCTAACTTGAGTTGCTATCAATTCTAAATCACCATTTCTTTTTCTGGCCCATTCTAAGCCATGTATTAACGCTTCATACTCAACAACATTATTAGAACAACTGAAAGCAAATCTAAAAGCTGAATAATACATGTCTCCTTCAGGTGAAATCAAAATAGCTCCTCCACCAACACCAATTTTACTTTTGGAACCGTCAAAATATAGCTTCCAAAGCTGATCAATCTGTTGTACTTGTTGTTTTTCCTCCTTGAGTAGATTTGGAATAGTTGCGTCAGGTTCCTAAATCATATAAATGCCAAAACCTACTTCGTCTATGAGATTGAACGGATCAACCTCATGATTCTCGGCTACCCACTCATCTAGATTTATGTCAGGTATGCCTTCTATAGGTACAGTGGGGTCGAGGGTCATGGATTGATCCTCCTGATCATGGAAAGCTAGGTTTGCATTTATGGGATTCAGAACATAAGGTTCAATATGGTCTTTAGCTAGTGATTCTGACTTAATCGTGACTCTAGTACCATATCTGGTCCTGAAAAACATGTGTGACCAGTTTGATGACAAATAACCACCTAATTTTGCAGCGAAATATCTAGATAAGAAAATGGAAAAATAAGGTGGGAGATCAATGACATATATGTCTTGTGAAATTTGAAAGTTGGGACATGCATGCAATGTAAGAGGCAAATTTTTAATAACTCCTACAGACTTTACAGCCGTACCATCCAACTGGACTACCCCTTTTGACAAAGGTTCATACTCAAGTCCTAACTTGTCTACTAACTATTTAGGAATAATTGAACTGCTTGCTCCACTATCGATCATGCAGTTATGCACTATGTTATCACCAATTATCAAACTGACATAAAAAGGTGGTGGTTTTACCTCTTTAGCTGGTTGTCCCTGCTTTTGATCTAAATTGTTTGCAAGAACTCGTGGCTGCTCTTTATTTGTTTTGTCATAAATTGATATTTTAGCCAAAGCCTCCTGCAAACTTTCTTTTTGCCCAGGCAAGCATAATGCATCTAACATAGTAATGCCAACAATTTTCTTTTTCATATGTTCAACAATATTGAAAGAAGAAACACCAACCTTTTGCTGTACTTTTTGAGCAACAACGTCTATTTGTGCTGCTTCAGGCTGGAACTGAACTAAAGGTTGCTCCTTTGATGGTCTAGCCTGCTGTCTTGGAAAAATCTAAACATTCTGAGCTTTTGAAGGCTAAACTTGCCCCTGTTGGGTTGTAAAATCTTGATTTTTCTACTGAACAGCAGGTTGTTTGTCTTTTTCTGCCTGTTGTTTATCAAGAACAACTTGTTGTCTTAGATCAAATGCTCTTTTCTTGGCCCTCGTATTGGATGCAATAGAAGTGGCTAATTGATTTTGACTTTGCACATGATTAACTCCGCAAAATTCACTTCCTTTCCAGTTCATCATGGTAATGTCAAGGTCACTCTGCTGCATTTGATCATCTTGTTGATTATTGTCCTCCTTAGTTGTCTGTTCAGAGGCAACATAACTATTTTGCACCATAAGGGCTTGATTAATCACCCTGTTCATGCAAGTAGCCTGATTATGAGGTTGATTGCAGGGATAGCACCATACATAATCCTACGCTAAATTGTTCTGTATTGGCATCAGCTCTTTTGGAGAGCTAGCAATAGCTGGATTAAATGGTTGGTTAGGCCTAAAGTTAAAATTCCTCTTCTGTCCTTGGTAATCAGTTTGATAAGTAGGTATGTTTGCTTGAAATGATGATTGATTAGGCCTGAAATTTTGACCTTGCTGGTTTTTAAGGCTTACCAAGTTGTTACTCACAGTTTGTAGTAACTTGGCCATTTGTTGATGGTCTTTTATTAGCTGTTGTTGAGTATCTTTAAGACCTTGCAAATCAGAATTTGTTGGAACAACATTATTTTGTGCTGTTGTTTGGAATCCTAAGGCTAGAACAACAGGTATAGTGGCTATTGGAGGTACTTGAATGGGCATAAAAGGTTGTACCTCTGGGAAAATGGGATAGGGGGTCTTGGGGTGATTTTACCAACTTGTATAAGGCTATTTTCAGCTCTAATAGCGATGTCATATGTTGCTGGTAATGTTAACCCACCTATTGACTGTATCATTAAAGCAATATCGCTATGCAATGATCTAAGGTAATACAGAAAAGCGTGGTAAGGAGTTGGCCTTACCGTTACTAGAATTCGATCCCACGTCCTTTGAAATATGAAGTTAAAGTCCATCATTTGTTCTTGTGGCGCTCTCTTTATAGTTTTCATTTGTTCAACTAGAGATAAATGATCGGACTTATCTGAAAATTGCTTGGTCAGCTTGTCTCCTAAATCATCCCATGTCAGAACACTATTGACTGGTAAGCCACGAAACCACTAAGATGCTTTCCCCTTGAATGACACTACTAACAACCTCAAAGCTACGTTCTCCTGAATCACATGATGAACTCCACATAGTGAGGCTACGTCTCTAATATGTTCAATGGGCGTAGTCTGATCTTCACCAGTAAAGAAGGGCAGACTTTTGAGTGTTGCTACTAGTATGTCATCATGCTGAGCCAGATCTAATGGGTTGCCCCCATTAAATGGAACAAAAACATGCGCTCTAGCCATCAAAGCGGTTGTTGTTTTGAGATTTAAAACTTGTGCAATCGGTACAGGCAAAACTGGTACTCTGTAGCTTGGCAAAGCTAAAAATGAACTTGGTTGCCTTGCTAATGATCTGCCTCTTCTTCTTGATGTGTAAACTAATGGTTTTGCACTTTGAATCGGAGAAACATATTGCTTTCTTGAAGGCTTACCAGGTGTTCGCTTGGCTGTCCTTCCTATTCTCTTTGGCGAAGACAAATGCAAATACTCAAACGAAGAATTTCTTGTCTGAATATTTCTCATAGGCTATTTACACTTGATCTGCTGGAAATTGAGAACGGAGTCGCCAGGTATATGAAAATAATCCTCTGAAAGGCTGGAATACTGCTGTATATACCAAAACAACAACTTAAACTATAAAATTCTTGCTCTGAAAAGTGATTCAGAGTCCCACTGGGCGTGCCAAAAACTGTTGTCAAACGGATTGCACACGAACGCTTGAATAGTTAAATTCAACAATCTGTTGAAACATGGAATGATCCTGAGGCCTGTGGGTTGCCTAATTTTGAGGATCAATCTCCAGAGAGCGCTGGTTCCCTGGTGAAAACCTCCTAAAACTAACTAACTTGGCTGGGAAAGAGATAAAAAGCTTGCTTGAATTGAAATCCTAAACCTACATGAGGTGATTGCACCAAAATTATGTGATTCTATTCGCTATCCTAAACCTATAATCAACTGCAATAAAGTCCTAAATTTATTTCACAATTCAATTAAGATCATGAAATTCACCAATATTTCACATGTAGGTTTGAAGTTTCAATGTTTGTAAGAGGAAAACTAGATTTTCACAGATACAAATGACTGAAATCTTTGTTAAACACAACATGCAACCTGAATTATAACATGAAATCTTCTTGTTTTTTAAAGCATCAATGAGACTAAACAAAGGATTCAAGATAAAATCACAGTGTTTAAATCAAATCATTCATATGACAATAAAACTCAAGAAGGTATTGAGAAGGAAAAACTATACTGAATATGAACTCTATTACAATGCTTGAATAATAAAAACCTTAGTTACAATGCCTCACTGCTGTATGTGTAAGCAAGAAAAAAGAACTAGAATGAAAAAGATAAACTTTTTCAATATATACAATGAGAATGCACTTCAAAGTGCATGAACAAGTAACTGAAAGTCAAATTCAGTGAGAAAATGACAATTCCAAGATGAAATCCGAGCAGAAGCAAAAATCCCTGAAAATAAGGTTCAAACTCATGCAAAAATGAGTGAACTCAGTCTCGAACTCGCAGTCATAAAGCTTGCAACTGATCTGTAACTCAAACTGAACTGAAAATCTCTAAATGTGAGCCAAAGCATGCAAAAATCCTCCTTGCTTTAATCAACTCGCCCATGATAACTTAAAATACATACTTGCATGATAAATCTTCAGTCAACAATCTGATATTAACTTGTCCTCCAATTAGCTTTACTTGTATTTGCATGGATCTTCTAATTAGCTCAACTTCACATAACGTCTTTATTTGTATTTTAAGATGATGAATTAATTAAATGATTTATAATGCATCATTTAATTAATTCATTTACATTGAATAATACAAATAAGAGATAAAGAATAACATTAAGTTGAGCTAATCAAATGTGATCTTCATCTCGCAGCCTCATACACCCACTTAGCATATATTTACTTAGCGTATTCAACATTCATCATTCAAATAAGTATAAGCCGACCCCCATGCATTATCCTAGTCGACCACCATCAGCAATGTTGAAATAAACACTTAGCATATATTCTAAACTTTAGCTCTAAGCGTATATGAAAGAAGGCCGACTAATATCTTTATAGATATTAGGCATATTTTAATATTTGATAGTTGATAATAGTCGACCACATGCAATAATCGACTTGACTTGAGAGTCAAAAACACGGGCAAGGAAGACATAATGATTTTGTTAAAATCATGGGAAAAAATCAAGGTCGTTCCACTTTGGTCAAGAAAATAACATCAAATCCTAAAAGATCATTTCATTTGCACTTGACTTGGAGAAGCTTCATGAAGAAGCTGGCTGCCAGTGCTGGGTAGGGTTTCTGAGAATTTCCTTGATGCTGGAGCTCAAAATTTCACCATATTTGGCTGTTTCTGGACTGAAACCTACTGATCTTCATAGGGTAATTTCTTCAGTTTACAATTTGGAGGTATCTTGACTCCATTACATCGCATTTTCTGAGACTTTCAGGCTGCCACCATGAGACATTTCTGATACATCTTTTCTTTTCTTTTTATAAATGGCCTCTTGCTCTATGGTTGCAATGGACGCCTTGTGAAAGCATGATTTGAACTGATAAATAGGTGCTATGAAAGGAGTTCTGGAAGATTTATTCATGGCGGCTTTGGTAAGTTTGACTTCTCCCATTTTGTATATATCTTCAGCTTCCTTTTGGCCGCGCCCTCCATTATCCTGATACATTTATTCTGTTGATATTACCCATACTGCTTGAACCGTGACTTGAGACTTTAGACTGTAACTTGACAGGGAAAAGCTTGAAAGAGATTTCTTGGTATTCATTTTCCTGAGAATTTCAATTCTAGTGGTATAAGTTCGGCCTATGAAAGGCATTTCACTCTTCCTTTGTTTTCTGAACAAATACACACATGGGTATCTCTTCACTACCGTTGATTGCCATGATACACTACTATGGAGCTTGGCCTGCACACTTAATGTTACCTTCTATCATTTTCCTGAAGCCTAAAGGTGGAATAGCCTAGGTAGGCTCATGATTTTGTCATTCTGGCCCTCCTTTCACTGTATTTTGAAATTCATTTCCTAATATATTTTCAATATGAAAGGCCATGGACTATCAACTTTTTGGGTGCTTTTAAAATTCGACAAAAAACTCAAAACTTCTCCATTCTGTGCTTCTTCACTATCTCTCGTTGTGGCTTATGATAACCCCATCTGGGTATTTGAAGTATTTGCTCTTTGAACCTTTTTAGAACAAACCCTCACATGGGTGACAATAAATCACTGCTCTTTTTCCTTTTCTGATATTCTGAGCTCCTTGCAAATATATAGAACATTTGTGATAACCATGAAAACAAATTTGCAATTACTAGCATATTGTAGGGTGAATGAAATTTTCCCTTATACTGATCGTTGATGTCCTATTGAGAATGATGAAGAGGAGGAAAATGATCACCTCTTTTGTTGTCTCCATAAAGGGTGAATACCTGTTACTGTTATTGATGCTCACCTTTGCACCTTGCTATCATGCACTACTCATTGTCATACATTCATAACCTTGATTATTAACATGGTTGCAACCATCATATATTTGTAGTGACTGATGTGAACTTCTGATTGTTTTGGTTTACATAATGTAATTTTGAAACAAGTATTATGCCTTTGCTTGTTACTGTGCTTCAACATATGACCCTTGGAAGAAGATGAAAACTTTTGTATATTGTCTCGTGACATATTTTGAGTATCTTCTAATGTATAGCAATGTATTGTTCATTTAATGATAGCTGCTCCATGATAATCATTCATAAGACTATCCCTTCTTTGATTGACTGCACCATGTATTTACTGTCAACATGACAATCCTGTAGCATATATTTTTAAACTTCAAGTCATGTTACTATGACCTTGTTAACTCCTTTTAAAAATAAGAGTAGATGTGGACTGATTATTCATAATGATGCTGTTATGAATTACTCTGTTCTGTCTCTTGAGTGTCTGAGTGGACTATGCTACTCTGATATTGAAAGAAACAATTTAATTGCTTATTGTCTTGTTCTTCGTTCAGCATAAGGGCTCAATGCCTCATCAAAATGTAAATATGACTAAAAGACAGAGCCAAAACAAAGGATATGTAATCAATGCTCTCTTAATATATTTTCTTTAATTGTTCCTTGAATGATGAGCAAAAGATAATTGCTTAATCTATCTTCACCAGCTGAATTAGACTTCTTGATGATAGTCCTAGATTATGACTGTTTCTTTGATGCTTTAATAACTCTCATATATGATGTGAATGAGAGATGTCCTTTTGATATGCCGAGCTCTACCCTTGTGGGAGCCCATTTTACTCCACATATCTGATGAAAATAATCATGAACATGATGAACCTGTTCCTGCACATTGAAACAAACAAGTTAGCAAAATAAAAGAAGCTGAAAGCTTCCATTGAGTTATGTTTTTCTTGATTGTTAGCCTCTCATCTGATGAATTGTTGATTTGATGCAAATTAAATTCTTGTTGGTAGCATAGGCATAAGGGAGAATGTAATTCATCATTGCTTAGAGTATAACTCTAATGCCATTCCTTTACAATTTTGCAGATTCATGGAGCGAGGAAATGAGGCTACAACAGCTTGGAGATGCGACGACTGAAGACACCAATGAAAGTGATTCATCATTACAGGCAATGATGAATTGCTCCGCTTATGTTATTTTCAGTAGTGTAGTTTGTCCTTGAATTGTGTATTCATCATTTTATTGTCATAATCAAATTCAGTTACTCTCGCGACTTGTGCGAGATTCAATGTTTTTACAAAATGAATAAAAGGCATTACTATGCAAATTTTCAATTTTCTGTTTCAAATACTTGCACAATAAAATTGAAATTCAGATGTAACTTGATCTTTATGATGATCAATGAATACTGAAATCAACAAAACTTGAAATTTTTTGTACCTATAGTTCATGAATTTGATTCAGCTCTACCTGTTTGAGCTCGTAGTGAAAAATAGGTAACAATATGTATATATAGGGTAGAGGGTGTAAGGGTACTTTAGGGTTTAAGGGTTGAGGGTTGAGGGTATATGGTTCAAGGATTAGGGTTGAGGGTATAGGGGTTGATGGATTAGGGTTTAAGGGTACTTGCAGTGGGTTGAGGGTAGAGGGTAGAGGGTCGAGGGTTTAAGGGTTGAGGGATTAATTGTTGAGGGTTGAGGGATTACTAGGGTCGAGGGTATAAGAGGGTATTGGGTTGAGGGTAGAGGGATGTAGAGGGTTTAATGGTTTAGGGTTTAGGTTATTGGATTGAGGGTATAGGGTTGAGGGAATAGGGTTGAGGGTATAAGAGGGTAGAAGGTTTAAGGATAGTTTAGGGTTTAGGGTTTAGGGTTGAGGGACATTAAGGGTTGAGGGTAGAGGGTTTAGGGTATAGCTAGGATGTTTGAGGGTATAATATGGTTGAAGGTCAATTAGGGTTGAGGTTCCAATGTAGAGTGTAGAGGGTATAGGGGTTGAGGGTTTAGGGTTTAAGGGTTGAGGGTTTAATGTATAGGGTAGATCAGAGGGTAGAGGGTAGAGTGTTTAAGGGTTGAGGCTTGAGGGTTTAAGGTTGAGGGTTGAGGGTTGAGGGTATATGGTTGAGGGATTACTAGGGTTGAGGGTCCAATATTGTATAGGCCAGTAGAGGGTATAGGGGTTGAGGGTACATATATGGTTGAGGGATTAGGGTTGATGGTCCAATGTATAGGGTAGAGTGTATAGGGGTTATGAGGGATTAGGGTTTTTTGGGTTAGTCTATGGCTCTGCAAATTTTGAAAGTTTTTCTATGATTAAATTCTCTATTCTGGGTGGAGGCATTATGGTAGCTTCTAGTTTTGGGTCAAAATACTGAAATTTCCTGCATAGCAAACAAACTGTATGTTTCCTTTTTTAACTAATAAAAAAAATCACGTATCAAAAAATCAATATCATAATTGGTTTCTCTCAATAATTTTTTTAGCTTCACCATATATATAGTAGTATAGAAGTTAATCAATAATTTTTTTAGGTTCACATAGTAGTTAATGATAATGAATGATTGTAGTTTTCGAAGAGTATGAAGGAATGTTGTGAAATTGGGGGGTGGTGTTGAACGTACACCTTACATTAATGGCCAAGTGTGGAGAGTTAGTTTTGATTAAACTCACTCTCGATGCTTCCTTTGAGTTTTGTGGTGGAGAAGAAGCGGTGAAACAGTTTGTTTTTGGGTGTCAACTTTGGAGTTGTAGACTTACAATGGAAGCAAATTTCTTGCTCTTTTTGAAGCAACAACTTTTTCCATTTTTCAGCGAAGTTTCAGACAGGAGGTTGAAAGGAATGTTTTTATACAGTGATGAAAGGATGGTGCAGTGCGTGCAGTTAATTCTGGGCAAAGGGTTCGAGGCTCTAAGGCACAGGTATCATACCAACATGGAAGTTTACTCTTTGATTATGGTGTGGGGTCTGAATTTGGGGGAGATAGTGAAAACAGTGAAGGCAGTAATGGAAGCCATTGTTCACAAAGACTTCTTAGAGGGCATGGATTCAATTCTGGAGTGGGCCATCCTAGGTGACGATCTGGATGTTCATGAAGGGATTGAGAGTGATGGAAGTGAAGAGGTTGAGCAATGTATTCCGTTTGTGAGGTGGCCAAAAGGGAGTCTTAAATCTCGCTGGATAGAGAATGCCAGGCGCGGATGGGAAGCTTTGAAGCTTTTTGTGGAGCTGATGGTGGTAGAAGCGATGATTGCTCAGGCCCAAGCCAAAGCTGAACCTTTGGAATGAAAGGAACTTCATCCTCCGAAGAAGAAGATGAAGAGTGCGTTAGAGGGTGGTGTAATCCTGGGTAGCTCGGCCTAAGCTTTTCAACTCTTTTATCTTTGTTTAATGAAACTTTCAATTATCATGCATTTAATTTTGGTGCATTTTGGGGGTTAAACCCTACGTGGGATGTAGTGGTTGGTTGTGTTTGATTGTAGGGTGGTTGGTATAGATTTAAGTTAATGTTGTGATACTGGTTTTATTTGCTAAATTCTGAGATACTAGTTTTATTTGTAGGTGATTTTTGGGTGGTAGATGGGTTTCACGAAAAACAAGAAGATGATGTATTTTGACTTTACCTTTTAATAAAATAAAATCTTATTACCGAGCAAAAAAAAAAATATATCATTTATTTACACTAAGTGGTGTTACATAAAATAAAAATTACATAATGTTATTTATATTACTAGCTCATAATGTGAGAGCCTTAGGAGATAAAATTTCCATAGCAATTCTTATATCCTAGAAGAGTATTGTTGATGTTGTTGGAGCTAAAAAAACCACAATGGTTGTCCCGCACATAGATTGTATGTTTTCTTTTTTAATTAATAAAAAAATCTTACGCATGAAAAAAATTATTAAGCCTTATTATTCAAACCACTCAAATAATTTAAACCATTTAAGTCTTGAATACATGCAATATATATAGATCTCAATAAGGCCATGAAGGTATACATAATGTCTTAAATTTCTCTTTTGAAATGTAATTTATTTTAGTGGAACATGAGTTGTCTCTTTTAAATTATTATTTTTTTATAAAATTCCCTTTCATTTAAGAAGAGTTTCTTTTACAAAAGGATCAGATATAGATTGGAATTATCCTTATATTTTTTAATATCTTAATTTAGAAATCATATGAAGATATTTCCATCTGCAACTTAGAATTTTTCAATATATTATATAAAAAGGTAGATAGTATCAATCAAACAAATCTTTGAAAAACAATTAAACAATTTTTTTTTTTAGTTATATAGAAAAGTGGATAGTATCAATCAAACAAATTTTTGAGAAACAATTAAATGTGTAGAGAAATTTTTTTTAGGTGTTTTTTTTTAAGAAGACAAAGTTATCATAGATACATTCAAATAAGAGATTTTATAATTAAAACACAATTAATTAAACATAAAATAAAGAATTAAAAACAATTTAAAGATGACATCGTCTTGTTTGATGTTCATTTAATGAAATAATGATATGTCATAATGGAAAAGCAAGCACTACTAGAGAAACAAACGATAAAACAACAATCTTAGTTGACAATAATCAAAGGAAAAAATGATCCCTCAATTGTTGAGTTTGTGATTTAAGTTGAATTTGATGAGGATAATTTCAACAAGAAAAAAACTTAAAAATGATCCCTCAATCACTTGCCATAAATTAATGATCCTCTGCTTCTCTTCATTTACCTAGATGGGCTAGGTTCACAAAGTGGAGTTGCCTCCTCTTATGGAAAGAGTGAAGAATTAAATCAAACTAAAATTAAATATCATTTATTTACACTAAGTGGTGTTAGATAAAATAAAAATTACATAATGTTATTTATATTACTAGCTCATACCAATGTGAGAGCCTTAGGAGATAAAATTTCCATAGCAGTTCCCATATCCTAGAGGAGTATGTGTTGATGTTGTTGGAGCTAAAAAATGCAGTATCCTGCAGAAAATGCTGCTATCGGAGAGAGTCTCACCATAGTCTCTTCGACACAAGCATAAAGGGTTGATAATAAATGTAGATGAGACTCCTGGATGTATAAGAGACATATTCAAATGTCTTCCCACCATCCTAAAGAGTGACATGTCTAAGAGACTTGGGCATGTCGAGGAGAGAATCTAACATGTCTCGCCGAGAAAAATCCATGCGGGTGCAATGGCATTCAAAGCGAGGAAAAACTATCTCACCGGACATGAGAGGTTATGCTTCAAAATCATGATAAAATCAACTGGCCCGGAACAAGCCTTGATGGAAACAACAATGTGAAGAGAGACATCAACATGTCGAGGAGAGAAGAAAAGAAGTCTCTTCGACACTTAAGGAGCAAAGTATCGGAAAGACACAAAAATATTGAACAGACATTGGATGAGGTCTCATTGGCATCCTAAAAATGATATGTCGAGGAGACACAAAGATATCGAGAAGACATTATCAAAAGTATCCCCGACATTCTGGCACAAAATATTGATGAGACTAAGGGACGTTAGAGAGAGGTGACCTCGGGTCTACCCGACATAACAAAGTCACATAGACATCATCAACAACTATTACTGTCAAGGTGTTATCACAGAATCAAGCAGCGCTCGTTCCACATATAACCCCCCTACGAAACTTGTCTGTTTCCTAGGTTCGTGAAGTTCAAGCACGCAAAATGAAGCAATTTTTAATCCAGCTCGAAGTGAGTTCCAAAGCATCAAATAGTTAGTTTGAGAATCCCTCCGCGTTCACCTCGCGAAGACCTTTGAAATGATTAATTTCGTGAGCTCTCACTGTTGATACTTAGTGAAATAGTGAAAAGTGCAGTTGCTTCAAAAAACAATGCTCTAACTCTTGATGAAAAATTGACTAAGTGTCAAAAGTGCAGGGGCGAGCTTTTTCAATGCCCCTGCACTTAGGTGATTTTGTGTTTTGGTGAAAAGGTGTTGATTTTTAGCGCCCTTGCACTTTTCCTCCTGACTTAGTCATTTTCATGACTAGGGCGGTGATTTTTGACTCAATTACAGTTGAGTTATTTTTGCCACTTTTTATGCCTCTTTTTAATGAAACGACTTAGGTTTTTTGCAAATCACTTAAAAGTGATTTTAGATTGCTTTCTTTTCATTCTTACCTTTCATATTTCACCTCTCCTGGCTGGGCAACCATCTTGCATCCTCAAAAACACATTTTTAAGAGATCTCAAACTCCTTTCAGCTAAGTTCATCGTAGTTTTTTCCCAGGTGCGTTTTTGTTCTTTACATCCTTCATTTCTTCTTCTTTGAAAACATGTTTTTTCTTGCTAGGTTTTTGTAGATGCGTGTTGATGTTATTTTCTTGTTTTCCATGAATAAAAACACGTTTTTATCTTTTACCTTGAAGTTTTATTTCTTTCTCTCCCGCGCACTAGTCATTTTTTTTCAAAATGTGTCTTCCTTGCCCGTGGGTTTTCTCTATCAAGTGTATTGAGGTCGTTTGTGCTCATTTGTTGATTTTCCATGAATCAAACATGTTTTGAATATACTTCCTTTTTTTCCATTGAATAATTTATTTTCGTTGTATCAATGATCATTCTTAGACGCGGGTTTATCAATATGAACTCATTTTTTTTAGAATGAGATTCACATTTTTGTCAAGGAGATTTACATTCCAATCTATGGTGCTGAAATTGGAAGCTATTACACCAATTCCATGTCTAAGCAGACTTTTTATCCACCATTGCATTTCACTCATTCTTCCTTCATGTGCTAAAGCGTTGTTTTCTCATGCCTTTACATTTTACCTTTCAAAATTCTTGAAGCTAAGTGTCAGGGTGGGCTTTTTCAGTGCGCTGACACATACTTGAAAATTTTACCATTCATGGTGCAAGGGTGCTTATTTTTAGTGCATTGCACCAAATTGAATTTCCCCAAAGTGCAAGGGCGCTGATTTTCAACGCCCTTACACTTTTTCCTGTTTTTCACTTACAACACTTAAAATTGTTCCAGCTTCGCTCCAAACCCTGTTTTTCGTCTCCTGCATCATTTTTCATGCTTCATCACCTGTTTCATGCTTTCTCAACATCGTTGCTCACTTCACACATCCCAATGATGTTTTTAGACTAACATTTGTTGATTCCACATCTTGTAGTTTCTTTTTAGATCTCATTAAAGGATCTTCAAAGTTGTTTATTTTTTATTCAATTACTCTCAGATGACAACCAAGAGACCTCCATCATCTTCAAGGGCTAAAAAAAATGAAATACAAGTACCAAGGTGTTTATCCACCGATAGTAGTGATTTAAAAGGTGGATGAGATAAAAGACACCAAGGTTGGTCATCAAGACCTAGTTGATTTCATGGAAAGAACTGAGAAGAAGCCCCTTGAAGA